>SJYX01014311.1:141225-152515 GCA_006410675.1 Oreotragus oreotragus
TTGGGATATATTCATGCAAATTCCCGATTTTAATAATTTGACTGTTTTCTCCAGCTGTTTCTTATTAGGCAGTTTTATGTACAAGGAAGATCTCTGAACTGACAGAAAGCCTACAGCTGCCCTCTCGGTTCTGTTATGGATTTGCTGTGGCGACCTTGAGCAGGACCCTTCACCAGGAAGAAGAACTGCCATTGACTCATCTGTAAAATGAGAAGCTTGGGCTAAACACTCTCCAGATTTCCTAGATCTAAGACTGACTGCTATCTCTAATACCCACTTCATAAAAATGTAAACACCAGCACATCTATAGCAAAACAGTGTGAACAAGTAAGGGTGTTGCCATAATCAATGTTCCATCATGTCCAACCTTTTGTGACCCTCATGGATTTATAACCCCCCAGGATCCTCTGACCATGGGATTCTCCAGGCAAGAACACTGGAGTGGGTTGCTACTCCCTTCTCCAGGCGATCTTCCAGACCCAGGGATCGAACCCGTGTCTCCTGCATTGCCGGGGGATTCTTTACCCTGGAACCACCTGGGAAGCCCACCATAATCTGCATCCGTTTTCGGAAAGAAACGCTGAGCGGGAGCAGCAAGCAGGCACTGGGCTCAGTGCGGTTATGAGATTCCAACTTTCTACAGGAGGGAAGGCGGGGCTGCTGCTGGCTGCGGTCCTCAGGAACGACCACATCATCAGTTGGCTCCCGGTACATCCACGGTCACTGATGGATCAGCAGCTGTTGTTTCCTTCCAATTTTATAATGAGAACACTTTGGTAATATATAACAAAGCTGAAAACACAAAATGCTTGTCTCCTGGAATTCAGCCATTTCACCTGAAAGAAAAATTGTGTGCACTTTGCCCCAAAAAGGCAAGTGCAAGAACATTCTTAGCAACGTTGCATTAGACAGAAGGTCTGGAAACAACCTAGACGGCCACGGGCAGGAGAACACACTGAGAGGTTATGCAGAGTGTATGGCAGTTACGCGTTGTGGATAAAGGAAGGTTGCAGAAGAACACAGGCAAGGTGACGCTGCTGAAGCCTGTTCACGTTAGTCGCGCAGCATGAACCCCGAGTCAGTGTGTAGCCTGACACCAGCTCAGCCGTAGTAGCGTTTAAGTTCATTGTTCAGTCGCTAAGTTGTGTCTGACTCTTTTCCATCCTACAGACTGCAGCACGCCAGGCTTCTCTGTCCTTCATGCTCTCCAGGAATTTGCTCAAACTCATGTCCGTTGAGTCAACGATGCCATGCAATTATCTCATCCTTGATCACCCCTTCTCCTCCTGCCCTCAATCCTTCCCAGCATCAGGGTCTTTTCCAATAAGTCAGTTCTTTGCATCAGGTGGCCAAAGTACTGGAGTTTCAGCTTTAGTATCATTCCTTCCAAAGAAACCCCAGGGTTGATCTCCTTCAGAATGGACTGGCTGGATCTCCTTGCAGTCCAAGGGACTCTCAAGAGTCTTCTCCAACATCACAGTTGAAAAGCATCAATTCTTTGGATCTCAGCTTTCTTTATCGTCCACGTCGGGGAAGGCAATGGCACCCCACCCCAGTACTCTTGCCTGGAAAATCCAATGGACGGAGTAGCTTGGTGGGCTGCAGTCCATGGGGTCGCTAACAGTCGGACAGACTGAGTGACTTCACTTTCACTTTTCTCTTTCATGCATTGGAGAAGGAAATGGCAACCCACTCTAGTATTCTTGCCTGGAGAATCCCAGGGATGGGGGAGCCTGGTGGGCTGCCGTCTATGGGGTCACACAGAGTCAGACACGACTGAAGTGACTTAGCAGCAGCAGCAGCTCACATCCATATGTGACTACTGAAAAAACCATAGCTCTTCTAAACAGACCTTTGTTGGCAAAGTGATGCCCCTGCTCTCTGATATTCTGTCTAGGTTTGTCATAGCTTTTCTGCCAAGGAGCGAGGATCTGTTAATAGGTGGCAGGTACAAAGGGAGCCATGGTGTTATTCTTTAAGTAGTTTTGTATGTTTTAAATATTTCATAATGAAGGTAAAACAACTGAAATTTTGTTTGTCATTTTTAGGTTCTCCTGGGGCTTAATCTATGCTGCCTTCATCTTTGTTACTTCCGTAATCATCGCAGTCATCATAACATCTACTGAAATTATCATCCTGACGGGCTTCACAGTCATATTTACTCTCTTTTTCTTGTATGGCTTATCCTTGGTAAGTTTGTACGTTTGCTACCATCGTCTCTGCTTTCGGTCTTGGTTATATGTAACAGAAACGCCTGTAGCCACTTCTTTCACGTTGTGTGTGTGTGTGTGTGTGTGTTTGCTTGAGAAGTCTTTATGAGTATGAGAAATGATGTGACCTAAATAAAATTGAAACTCTTTTTTTTTTTTTTGCATAAAGGTCTGAATTAATGAAATGATGCATCAGAAAGAAAGAAAATTGTTTGACTCTAAAAAATACCCAAGATTTTTATAGATTGATGAGAATGTTCTTAAGGGTTGCTGCTGCTGCTAAGTCGCTTCAGTTGTGTCCGACTCTGTGCGACCCCAGAGACGGCAGCCCACCAGGCTCCGCCGTCCCTGGTATTCTCCAGGCAGGAACACTGGAGTGGGGTGCCATTTCTCCAATGCATTAAAGTGAAAAGTGAAAGTGAAGTCGCTCAGTCGTGCCCAACTCTTAGCGACCTCATGGACTGCAGCCTACCAGGCTCCTTCATACATGGGATTTTCCAGGCAAGAGTACTGGCTGGACCCACCTTTTTTTCCCAAAGGTTCCCTGTCGGATGGTAGCTTTTCGCATCTCATCTCCTTGTAACACCCCACCCTCGTCTGACCGCCCATGTCACCCTCTCTTCCTTCTCTGAACAGGCTTCTCTGACTTCTCCCATCTTCCAGGGGATTTTCTGCAAAACACGGTAGACGCTTTATTAATATATGAATATCTTTCCCTCTTTCCAAGGCTGCACTTTTACCCTTTTCTCAGCTCTTCCTGCAGGCTTTTCAAGTAGATAAGTGGTTAACAACCCGCCTGCCAGTGCAGGAGACGGGTTCCATCCCTGGGTCAGAAAGATCCCTTGGAGGAGGGCATGGCAGCCCACGCCAGTGTTCTTGCCTAGAGAATCCCATGGACAGAGGAGCCTGGTGGGCCACGGTCCACGGGGTGGCAAAGAGTCGGAACAACTGCTCTTCCTGCAGCCTTTCAAGCCCAGCATTTAAGTAGGCAAGTAAAGATTCTCCTTACAAGGAGGCTGAGAGAAGGATTGCACATAATTACCCGTTAGCGTCGTTCATCGCTGTGTCTGTGATAAACATTTATGTTGTGGTACGGAGGTCCTTATTTTGAGGTGGGACCGCTGACCGTCAGTCTGTGCAGTGTCTCGGCTCTTTCAGATAGCGCTGGCGTTCCTGATGGCTGTGCTGCTAAAGAAAGCCATCCTCACCAGTTTGGTTGTGTTTCTCCTCGCCCTCTTCTGGGGGGGTGTGGGATTCACTGCGTTTTACCAACAACTTCCTTCACCTCTGAAGTGGATTTTCAGTATCTGCAGCCCCTTCGCCTTCAGTGCTGGTATTAACCAGGTGAGACCAGAGTTAATCCTAATTGTCATCATTTCTAAGAACCTGGAAAAGACTCTTGAAGAACAATTACAACTTAAATTCCCGTTATTAAAACATTATGTTTTTAAAAATCACTGTTCCCTTCTAATATTGCTTTGATTGCTGTAAAATAGAAAGTTCCCCTAAGAGCTTCATTATGAGGGCTTCTTGGAAAAACTGCTTAATAAAGCGGTAGTTCTTGCTGCTACACTGGATTATTTTTAAGTATTTATTATTATTTTTGTTTGATTCTCAGATTGTCCACCTGGACTATACTGTGAATGGTGTCGTTTTTCCTGACGCTTCTGGAGACTCGTATATAATGATAGCCGCTTTTTCCATATTGACTTTTGATGCCCTTCTATACTTGGTGTTGGCGTTATACTTTGACAAAATCCTACCCTGTAAGTAATGACAGTTTTTCCCTGACCTCTACCGGTACTGATCACACTGAAGATGTTTTCCTTAAAGTTATATATTGTAAGAAATAAGGAATGACAAGCATTTCCCATAAAAGACTGAATGATTTCTTTTTCTCTGCTTCATAGCTTTAACAGTCTAAAGGAATTGCTACCTAAAAATAATTATTCTTCTGAATGTGATATAGTGATACACATTATAAACATACAATGATGATCATTTTAATTAAATATATTTAATTATTATAATTATACTTTAATTGTAATTATAATATAATTAAATTACATTATAATTATAATCATATTATTATAATATAATAACTATACTTTCTAATTATATTTTAAATATTATAATTATATATTTTAAATAAGGTTACATTTTTCAAAGATCACTGAAAGCGTTTTCAAAGAATGATAATTGAGGGTTTGTATCAGGACAGGTGGGAATAAGTTAGTTCTTTAGATGGTTTTGGTAGTGAAAGTGCCTCCTAACCCTTGTCATATATCGCTCATATTTACAAACGTGATCCCCTGGAGGAGGGCAGGGCACCCCACTCCAGTATGCTTGCCTGGAAAATCCCATGGATGGAGGAACCTGGCAGGCTACAGTCCATGGGATCACAAAAAGTCACACTTCGCTTTATTACCCAGTTAGATTTTCTTTATCTTGAAAACAACTAAAAATTTCGCATAAGTCTAGAATTCCTACACACATGCTGGAACCAGCGTGCCTTCTTACCTTGCGTGATCCTGTTTATATATTTTATTTTTCATGTTTCTTCCACTTTGACTGGATTTAAATTTGTTCTATGTATTCCTATGTATTTATTTGTGTGTATGTCTGTCCCTTTATCACTTCTGGTTAACATCTGAAGGCTCTTAGTAACAAATGCAATTCCATTTTTTAAAATCTAGAGAATGACCATAGGATCATCCTGAATAAATTAAGTTCTCCATGTACTTTTTACTGATGTACCATATAGATTTCAGTATTTTGCTCAATCATACTGTTGAGTCACATGACTTCTTACGTTCACAAACATATTTAAAATTATTTTTATGTGCCATGCTAAGGCTTTTCCCACTCAATATGTGATTTAATCATTATTCTAAACACATTTTAGAAAGCAATTTATTCAAGTCTTTAATTTATACCTTATCAAGGGTTCTATTATATTGTTTACCTTTCATAATAAGGTCCTTTCTTTTTAATTTTTATTGTTTCCTTCACTCTCAAGACTTCTTCTCGATAATAGGGCGTTAGAAAGCAATATATGTGATGCTTAAAAGTCCAAGACACTCTGCGCTGTTCTAAAGAAGGCTTACGTGCTCATTGTTTTCAGGGTACTGAACAAATGTTTTATCACCTCTTGATTAGATGGAAACGAGTCCCATTATCCACCATTGTTTTTCCTGAACTCTTGTATCCAACACCGGAGGACTGGTAGTCATGTCGCTGAGAAGGACGTGGACCCCGAGCCCCCCTCTGACGACCACTGTGAGCCCGTAGCCCCAGAATTCCAGGGCAGAGAAGCCGTCAGGTAGTCACTCGGGTGCCGATACGTGGGCGCAGGGAGTGAGCTTACTGAGAAAGTCTAAGCAGAGCTGGTTTATGGTGTCCTGTTGATTTCCGCCGGACAGTCGGGTGGCTCTTATATGTTCTCTTCCACTGTGGTTTATCACAGGATACTGAACAGAGTTCCCTGTTCTGCACAGCAGGGCCCTGCCGCTTATCCGTCCTGTTTGTGATAGTTTGCCTCTGCTAACCCCAACGGAGAAGGCACGCACCCCACTCCAGCACTCTTGCCTGGAAAATCCCATGGACGGAGGAGCCTGGTGGGCCGCAGTCCATGGGGTCGCCAAGAGTCGGACACGACTGAGCGACTTCACTTTCACTTTTCACTTTCATGCATTGGAGAAAGAAATGGCACCCCACTCCAGTGTTCTTGCCTGGAGAATCCCAGGGATTGGGGAGCCTGGTGGGCTGCCGCCTATGGGGTTGCACAGGGGAGCCTCGTGGGCTGCCGTCTCTGGGGTCGCACAGAGTCGGACACGACTGAAGCGACTCAGCAGCAGCAGCAGCAGCTGACCCCAGACTCCCAGTCCCTCCGTGCCTCCTCCTTGGCAACCACGTCTGTTTCCGTTTGTGAGTCTGCTCCTGGTTCGCGGGTTTATTTATCTGTGTCGTGTTTGAGATCCCACGCGTGAGAGATGCCACAGGCTGTCTGCCTTTCTCTTTCTGCCTTACTGCACTCAGCACGATCGTCTCTAGCTGCCTCCCCGTCGCTGCCAAGGGCAGTCGTTCCGTGCTCTTTCAGGGGCAAGTGACACTCCGTGCGTGCACTGCAGCCTCTCCATCCACTCGTCCGTTGATGGACACTGAGGCTGTTTCCGTGGCTCGCCTGCTGTAGCTGGTGCTGCTGTGGACACTGGGGTGCATTTATCCTTCTGGATTAGAGTTTTCTCCAGATATATGCTCAGGAATGGGACTACTGGATCATATGGCAACTCTCTTTTTAGTTTATTAAGGAATACTGCATACTGTTTAGGGCTTTCCTGGTGGCTCGGACGGTAAAGAGTCTGCCTGCAACGCGCGAGACCCGGGTTCAGTCCCTGGGTCGGGGAGACCCCCTGGAGAAGGAAGTGGCAGCCCACTCCAGTGTTCTTGCCTGGAGAATCCCATGGACGGAGGTGCCTGGCGGGCTGCAGTCCATGGGGTCACAAAGAGTCGGACACGCCTGAGCGACTCCACTTTCACTTTCCATACTGTTTTCCACAGTGGCTAAAATAAATGAAATATTAACCAATGGCAGCGGGGTGAACCTGAAGCAAAATATTGGAGAACAGATTTGTAAATGTCATTTTTGAACTCCTCCACCGCCATCACCTACAGTGTCTCGTATGATAGTGAAAGTCCCATTTGCTCAGCACCGTGCAATGTCACTGCTTCATGCTCTGTCTGCTCCCCCGCCTCTGTCTGTCCACCCCGGCCTCTGAGTTTTTGCTAGTCTTCAGTTCAGTTCAGTTCAGTCGCTCAGTCGTGTCCAACTCTTTGCGACCCCATGAATCGCAGCACGCCAGGCCTCCCTGTCCATCACCATCTCCCGGAGTTCACTCAGACTCACATCCATCGAGTCCATGATGCCATCCAGCCATCTCATCCTCGGTCGTTCCCTTCTCCTCCTGCCCCCAATCCCTCCCAGCATCAGAGTCCTTTCCAATCAGTCAACTCTTCGCATGAGGTGGCCAAAGTACTGGAGTTTCAGCTTTAGCATCATTCCTTCCAAAGAAATCCCAGAGTTGATCTTCAGAATGGACTGGTTGAATCTCCTTGCAGTCCAAGGGACTCTCAAGAGTCTTCTCCAACACCACAGTTCAAAAGCATCAGTTCNGTCGTCCCCTTCTCTTCCTGCCCCCAATCCCTCCCAGCATCAGAGTCTTTTCCAATGAGTCAACTCTTCGCATGAGGTGGCCAAAGTACTGGAGTTTCAGCTTTAGCATCATTCCTTCCAAAGAAATCCCAGAGTTGATCTTCAGAATGGACTGGTTGAATCTCCTTGCAGTCCAAGGGACTCTCAAGAGCCTTCTCCAACACCACAGCTCAAAAGCATCAATTCTTCGGCGCTCAGCTTTCTTCACAGTCCAACTTTCACATCCATACATGACCACAGGAAAAACCATAGCCTTGGCTTGACGGACCTTAGTTGGCAAAGTAATGTCTCTGCTTTTGAATATACTATCTAGGTTGGTCATAACTTTTCTTCCAAGGAGTAAGTGTCTTCTAATTTCATGGCTGCAGTCACCATCTGCAGTGATTTTGGAGCCCCCAAAATTTTCAGTTTTTATTTAACTATCAGTTTGTAGATAACTCTTGGCACATAGTAATAATAATCATGATGATTTTATTATTATTTATGATAATACTATTAGGAGTACTACTGCTACAACAAAAATAACACTGCAACAACACAAAGAATTTCAACGAAAGTATGACTGAGAGCAACTAAACTCTAATGCATTTTTGGAGAAAGCACCAATGGAGTCATTTTTTAAACTGTAGAGCAACACACTATAAAATTCCTTTCTTTTTTTCTTACCCTCATAAGCAGTATGGACTTCCCATGCGGTGTCATTGGTAAAGAACCCGCCTCCCAATGCAGGAGATACAAGAGATGCAGGTTCAGTTCCTTGGTTGGGAAGATCCCTTGGAGGAGGGCATCACAGCACACTCCAATATTCCTGCCCAGATAATCCCATGGACCGAGGAGCCTGGCGGGTCACAGTCCACAGGGTCGTAAACTGTCGGACACGACTAAAGAAACTTATCACTTATAAAACTTATAAGCAGGATAGTCTCCTAAAATTCTCTTTTCCTCTCAAAGCAATCTCATTAGAGCATCATCCCAACCCACCTTGTTCAGACTTATTCCTCTAGCCCCTTACTCCTTTCTTTATCTAAATACGGTAAATGGGTTATGATTTTCTCTCACTAGTCCAGCTATTACTCTGATGTAGATATGCCCTGGAGCTAATCAAGTAAAGATGCAACTCCCCACTCCCCCCAAGCCAGTCCTTTGTGTGGTGGGGCAAGCTAACAGGAGTTCCTAGTGGTAGAGAAATGAAATGATAAAGAAGCCAGGCATTCTCCTTTGTGACCACGGGAAGGATTAAAGCACCGAGTACACTTGTAGAAAAATTTTCCTCTGCCTTCTTTTCACCAAGTCAGATCTCTGCAGTAGTCTACAAAAAGGGATAAAATGTCAGTGACAGTCAGTGATCCAGATATCCTTAGTCCCACAGCAACTACTTTCCTCTTTTTCTCTGTGTAGTGTAGGATTCCTTTCTGATAACCCAGAGGATGATGTGTGACTTTCCTTGGCTGCTTGAATCTTCATGAACTCTTCTGTCTAACCTAATCAATTCCCAGGAAATAAGCACTTGGAAGTTAGTATTCGGTAACTGTCCGTCATTAGTGTTATGCCTCTGGACAAATAACAAAAGATGGAATATTTGCTACATCCTATTCTTCATTTGTGAGTTCAACCACAAGGTGGCCCTTAGTGCCTGAGCTGAAATCAACTCTTAAATATCCAGCCTGTGAGAAGATTTTTAATTAGTTTCATCTATCCATTTTGGGGTCTGCAATACACCAAAGAACAGTAATTATTTGTGTGACTAACCTTAACAGGATCTCTTCCAGGTGATATTTTTTAAACTGGTGTTGTGGGAAAAAAAGTCATTTAACTGAATCTTGTCCAGGATATTTTTAATAATTTTAATAAAAGAGGAAGTAAAATAGTACACTGCATGTATTAAGTGTAGAGTTGTTTTGTTGTTTACTTGGTAAGTCATGTTCCACTCTTCTGCAACCTCATGTACTATAGCCCACCAGGCTCCTCTGTCCATGAGATTTCCCAGGCAAGAATACTGGAGAGGGTTGCCATTTCCTCCTCCAGGGGATCTTCCCAACTCAAGGACTGAACCTATGTCTTCTGTGTCTCCTGCATTAGCATGCAGATTCTTTACCACTGAGCTACCAGGGAAGATGTAGAATTTTTGAGTGAATGTCTTCTTTCAACTGTTTGTTATATGTATTATGAGTGTATGTGTATAGTGGATCCCAACAGAAAATGTATTTCTTATGTAGATCATAAGCTAAACAGTATGAAAAAGGTGGAAAGGATTTCATGACTGGTTTTGAATAATTCATATTTTCCAGTTCAATAGAAATGTATGGCTAACTGATGGGACTTCAAAAAGTTATGACAAAAATTTTCACTTCTGGTTCCCTTGGTCTATTTAGACTTTTATTTATTTATTTATTTATTTATTTTTTCTGCACTTCAATGGTTGGCTACTCTCTCTCTCTCTCACCCTTCTCTCTGCCTCCTTCTCCCTTTCTTCTTCTTTCTTTTTCCATAGACTTTATTTTTTAGAACTGTTTTAGATTCAATGCAAAATTGGGTAGAAAATACAGAAAGTTCCTTTACACCCCTCTTCCACACATGCAGAACTTCCTTTACTATAAACATCCCCCACCAGAGTGAAGTTTTTGTTTCAATCAATGAACCTATGTTGATACATCATTATCATCTAAAACTCATAGTTTACATTAGCATATACTCTTGGACATTTTATAGGTTTTGACAAATTTATAATGACAGGGATCCCCATTATATTATCATACAGATTAGTTTCATTGACTCAAAAATTCCCTATTCTTTTCTTATTTGAGTTTCTCAGGTGGCACTAGTGGTAAATTTTCACCTGGAGAATCCCATAGGACAGGGTAAGTACTGGGGTAGGCTAAGGTCCATAGGCTTGCAAAGAGTCAGACACGACTGAAGTGACTTAGTACACCCATACTCTCCTTATTCATCCTTTCTTCCCTTACATCCTTGGCAATCACTAGTATTTATACCACCTCCATAGTTTCAGCTTTTCCAGAATTGTATAATTGGAATCACATAGTGTGTAACTGTTCAGATTGACTTCTACTTAGTAATATGCATTTAAGATTCCTCGATGTGTTTTCATGAATTTATGGCACTGTGGGACAAGTAGACAATGAAATATTCTGTCCATTTATCTACTGAAGAACATTCTGGTTGCTTCAAAGTTTGGGAAATTATGAATAAGGCTTCTGTACACATCTGTGTACAGGATTTTGTGTGAACGTGAGTTTTCAACTCATTCAACTCCTTGGTAAATATCAAGAAACACAATTGTTGGATCATTTGGTAGGTGTATGTTTATTTTGTAAGAGACTGCCAAACTCTCTTCCAAAGTGGCTGTACAATTTTGATTCCTGTAGCAATGAATGAGAGTTTCTGTGGCTCTGCATTCTCACCAGCATTTGGTGTTGTCAGTATTCTATGTTTTGGCCATTCTTATAGGTATGTAGTGATATCTCATTTTGAGTTGCATTTCCCTGATGGCATATGATATGGACTGTCTTTTCATATGGTTACCTGACATACTTTTATCTTCTTTAGTAAGGTGTCTGTTTAGGTCTGTTTCCTAGTTTAAAAATTAGGTTGTTCATTTTCTTATTTTTGAATTTTAAGACTTTGTATATTTCTGATAACAGACCTTTGGCAGATGTGTGTTTTGCATGTTTTCTCCCAGAATGTGAGTTACCTTATACTCTTTTTTTTTTTAATGCACATATATGGAATTTATTATTTTTTTAATCTCTCTACCTCAGTTTTTTTTTCTATTTTCTTTTTGTAATTTACAATATTGTATTGGTTTTGCCATACATCAACATGAATCTGCCACGGATGTACACGTATTCCC
>SJYX01014311.1:153837-170537 GCA_006410675.1 Oreotragus oreotragus
CCTCCCACCTCCCTCCTCATACCATCCCTCTGGGTTATCCCAGTGCACCAGCCCCAAGCATCCTGTATCCTGTGTCGAACCTAGACTGGTGGTTCATTTCTTATATGATATTAGACATGTTTCAATGCCATTCTCCCAAATCATCCCACCCTTTCCCTCTCCCACAGAGTCCAAAAGACTGTTCTATACATCTGTGTCTCTTTTGCTGTCTCACATACAGGGTTATTGTTACCATCTTTCTAAATTCCATATATATGCATCTCTTCCAATTCCCAGCAAAAATTAGTTTCTCCTAGAGTAACTTTTCCAGAAACTTCTTAAGTTCTTTAAATAGCCTAAGGGATTTTTTTCTTTTTCATTTTTTAAAATTTTGTGACTGTAAGTTGTTCAGCATTGGTGTCATTGATGTCCAGATATTTGTAATTCTTCCAGCTATGCTCTAACCATCTGTGTCCCTCTCTTTCCAGGTCCCTCATATACCTCATCTTCCCAGTCCATATCATATGCCATCAGGAAAATGCATAGGCCACTATAGAAGGCACTCCTTTCACATTGAATACATATACGAACATTTTCCCTCTTTCTGTTGATGCCTGGTTATGAATTAACATATATACTTCAGGTACTCATCACTGTATTGAGTGACCTTAAGTGAAGAGTTGTTAAGCCTCTTCAATTTTGTTCTTGTGACCATGAACCCTCCAGTGAGAGAAAACAAGGAGTAACAATAGAAAATGAGAAATGAATATATGAAAATTTTATTTCTTGAAAAAGAGGCTTGGGAATTCTGTATGGATTTCATCACATATATTTATTATAACTTAACCTACAGGGAGAAATTTGAATATATTATCCCATCTGTTCTCAAATTATTCCAGTATATTAAAGGTTTAAACAATATGTCTAAAGTATCTGTTATATTATTTTTTTACTTTAAAAAGTTGAGTTAAAATTATCTTATATATATGTTTTAAAGTCATCTTTAAAGCTTTTTGACAGTAGACATGGAACAAATATAAAATATATGATATATTACAAACTAAAGAGGTATGTTTCAGTTGTTCTTTGATCATTTATATCACATATTGGATACTTTTAATTATTCTGGCAATAGGATTAACTTTATAATGAAATAATTATGATCAAAATGAATTAACCAATTCCATTAAAAAAATTTATCCTAAGTAAAGTTATTACTCTCATTGTAACTGATTTGGTCTGTGCAACCTGCATTCAATAATATTTTAACCAATAAAATTAGTAAAATATTATTTATAAATTATAATAAATGATGTTTTGAACATATTTAAATACAATGACATGTTATGGCAAATGTGTTTAAAAAAGATAATGGTATGTCAGGATAACATTAATTCACCTACGAATTTATATTTAAACTTTGGTGATTTTAAAATAAGAATATATTATGATAAAAATAAAATGTACTAATAAACACTATAGCCATTGAATGTTTGTGCAATATTTTTTTTAATTTATTTTTTTTAATTTATTTACTTTTTTACACGAACTCCCAAACATGAACCCCCCTCCCACCTCCCACCCCACATCTTCCCTCCAGATAAGTAATGTATCCACAATCAGTAATAAAGAGGAAATAATAAACCTAGGACACATTTTATTTCTCAAATATGTTNTACTTTTTTACACGAACTCCCAAACATGAACCCCCCTCCCACCTCCCACCCCACATCTTCCCTCCAGATAAGTAATGTATCCACAATCAGTAATAAAGAGGAAATAATAAACCTAGGACACATTTTATTTCTCAAATATGTTTTCTACCATAGTTGTTTAAAATAATACTGAAAAAGGAACCCAAAGACACAGAAGTGTACTGAAATTGTTTTTATTTCCCATAAAACTGGCTTTCTTTAACTGTGATCAGGGAAAGTAAATCCCAGGCTTGTAATGTAGCTATCTTGGTTAAAGCTCTTCCACATTTTGATCTGGGTCAATTAAACTATTTAGCTGTTAGGAGATAAAAACTTCGGCTCACTTTATATATTCCTAAAAAATAAAGTCTACTACTTGCTACTGCATAAACAGCAAAAAAAGAGATTTACCATGTACTGCACAAGGAATTAGACAAGTTCCATATGTAGGGTACAGTTAGTTATAGTTAACCATACTATACCTATGTTAATCAATGCCCTGTTATTCTGGAGGGTCAAGACTTAAACCAGCATGTAGAATATTTCAATGTATCTTCTAAAACAAATCTCTCAGATTTTAATCCTTTAGCTAGTGATTGATTTTTATAAGTCACACAGTGATAGGGGCCATTAAATCAGCCAAGAGGAAAGGAAAAATTAAAAAATAGAAACATCTATTTAAAAACTCTTACATAGTGATTACCTTGCTTTTTTTCAAATTAAACATACTTTATGCTATCAGTAAGATATCTATTTATTCCTAAAATATCAGTGTTATAATGCCAAAACTAACCTGAGCATATCTAGAATTATGTGAAATTTTGATGCTTTTTTTCCATAATTTCAGCTGAATTAAATGAGCTTCTCTTAAAACATCTTAGATCTTTCAGTTATCACTTGAGTTTTTTTAAACATTTATTTATTTTTAATTGATTGATGATTAGTTTACAATATTGGTTCAATTTCTTTCATATATAAACATCAATTAACCATAGGTGTACATATGCCCTGTCCCTCTTGAATCTCCCTCCCACCTCCTGGCCACTCCTACCCCTCTAGGTTAATACAAAGCTCTAGTTTGAGGTCCCTGAGTCCTACAGCAAATTCCCATTGGCTGTCAGTTTACATATCTTAGTGTCTGTCTCTTATACACATCTTCATTGATNGTCCCTCTTGAATCTCCCTCCCACCTCCCGGCCACTCCTACCCCTCTAGGTTAATACAAAGCTCCAGTTTGAGGTCCCTGAGTCCTACAGCAAATTCCCATTGGCTGTCAGTTTACATATGTTAGTGTATATGCATTCATGCTACTCTCCATTTGTCTCACCCTCTTCCTCTTCTCCCTTACCCTTGTCCATAAATCTGAACTACAGGAAAGGAGATTCTATTAAAGATAATATCTTCCTTTGAGACAAGGATGATAATTTGATATAAATGCCAAAAGTGATTAGGAAATTGGTGAATAATGGTCAATATTTTTAAAAATATGAATATGACTTGATGGTAGTTAATAACATAATAAATAATAGGCTACAATAAATAACAAAAAAATTACAGCAAAACAATAAAAAGATAAAAAGACTATTTTATACATGTCATATTCTTTACACATTTATAAAATGATTTTCTGAATCCACAAATATTAATCAAGGAAAAGCAAAGGGTATCATGAATACAAATATTTAGGCTACACACTGTGCTATCAGAGAGAAAAAAAGCAAAATATCTGATATTTCTCATCTCCCAGATAAAGAAATGGAGATCCTAAGAAGGTGATTATCTTCAGAATGATAGTGCATGTGTTTAATAAGGTAGCTTCTATAGTCAAATCAGCTGCTTTTAAATCCAAGATCCTCAGTTTATGAGCTGAGAAACTATTGGCAGATTTTTTTAAATTTCTTTGTTTCCTCATCTGTAAAATGATGTTCATTGGAAGGACTGATGCTAAAGCTGAAACTCCAATATTTTGGCCACCTCATATGAAGAGCTGACTTGTTTGAAAAGACCCTGATGCTGGGAAAGATTGAGGGTAGGAGGAGAAGGGGACAGCAGAGGATGAGATGGTTGGATGGCATCACCAACTCAATGAACATGGGTTTGGGTAGACTCCAGGAGCTGTCTCTTATACACATCTAGATGTGTATAATAGACAGTGCTAAAGCTGAAACTCCAGTACTTTGGCCACCTCATGCGAAGAGTTGACTCATTGGAAAAGACTCTGATGCTGGGAACCAACTCAATGAACATGGGTTTGGGTAGACTTCAAATGATATTTGAAATTTGTATCAACAATTCTACAAATGCCTTTTATATTTTTACTGTGCAAGATTATGCATGCAGTGTCTTATTTACATTGGAATGCAAAATAAAATAAAATTATTAAGGCAAAATACTTAAGACAATGTCTGGCAAGTTTTACTTGTTTAGAAAACATTAGTTATAGTAATAGTAATTAATATTAGGAATTAATTTAAAACTTTATTATCACTATCAGTACAAGAGTCAAGTTCTCTTAATGCTAAAGCTGTTAAATTGGTAACTCAGTTTTAACTTTGGCATTAGTCCCAGTGGATACTTCCCATGGTTAAAAAAATCAGGTAAGCCTGGCGTGCTGCAGTCCATGGTGTCACAAAGAGTCGGACACGGCTAAGCAACAGAACTGACTGAACTGATGGTCCCTTCATATGTTAATAAAATTGCTAAATATTTTTTCATCCTTCTCTGATTCTGGTAAACTGGTTATTTTAAGGGCTCATATTTTAACAACTGCAACCTCCATTTGAAATGTTGATGCAGTCAATCTGCCTATGTTTATTAGAGAGATCAAGTTGTTTCAATTAAGTAACCTATGCAATAATAACACAATCCAGGATGATCAACAGAGCTCTTCTTCAAGCAAGTTCAAATGCACTTTATTATATTTATATAAAATTCCAGTATAAATTATTCTTAAAGAAATAAATATATCCAATACAGAGAGATGATAGATAAATATCTAGGTAGATAAGGATGGATGGATGGGTAGGGATGGATGGATGGGTAGGGATGGATGGACAGACAAGCAGATCTTAGATGAATGGATAAAGAAATATAGATGGTCTCCATCCAAATTATGATTTATTCATGTTTACAAGGACAAAGCCACAAGTGCTGTTGAAGTCTTCATACCTTCACTAGTGCCACTAAGATATTATATATATATATACATACATATAGAAATATCTTAATGAAAGATACTTTTGAAAAAATCATTATTATAAACAGTAGGGTATAGAAGAATTTATTTTTAAATAGATAATATAATAGATATTTTTGAATTTAACAATTTATGAGCATAAGGATATTAAAATTTTAGAAAAAAGATTTTTTTAATCTTAATTTCTAAGAAGAAAGACTAGATTCTGTGATTACAGTCTTTTATTTCCCATATTTAAATTAGACACATTTACTCTTAAATTTTGGTATTTCTAGAGTTGGACAATAAAGGAAGCTGAGAGCAGAAAAATTGATGCTTTTGAACTTTGATGTTGGAGAAGACTCTTGAGAGTCCCTTGGATTGCAAGGAGATCCAACCAGTCCATCCTAAAGGAGATCAGTCTTGGGTGTTCATTGGAAGGACTGATGCTGAAGCTGAAACTCCAATATTTTGGCCACCTCATACGAAGAGCTGACTTATTTGAAAAGACCCTGATGCTGGGAAAGATTGAGGGTAGGAGGAGAAGGGGACAGCAGAGGATGAGATGGTTGGATGGCATCACCAACTCAATGAACATGGGTTTGGGTAGACTCCAGGAGTTGATGATGGATAGGGAGGCCTGGCATGATGCAGTTCATGGAGTCGCAAAGAGTCAGACACAACTGAGTGACTGAACTGAACTGAAACTCTCAAATTTTGATACAGAATGTAAAGATTCATATATCATTTATATGATATATTTGAAATTTGTATCAACAATTCTACAAATGCCTTTTATATTTTTACTGTGCAAGATTATGCATGCAGTGTGATATTTATGGAATATAATAACAATTGATATTAAATGTAAAGGTTCATTTATGATAATCAATAAGGAAGTTATATTTATAGACAGTAAATTTATATTGGCTTTTGAATTTCTTAGAAATAAATTTATATACATTTTTTAGCTAGCAAGCTTTATTGGTACCTGAAAATTTTGTCTGTACACACAAATGTGTGTGTTAGTCACTCAGTTGTGTCTAACTCCTTGAAACCCCATGGACTTTTGCCCACCAAGCTCATATATCCATGGGATTCTCTAGACAAAAATACTGGAACATTGGAATAAGTTGTCATTCCCTTCTTCAGTACAAACATATACATATATCTATAAATGTTGTGTATATATATGTATATATGTAGGTACATGTTTATGTGTATATACGCGTATGTGTCTGTGTGTATATGTCTCTGTTAACTTTAATGGGAAAAAGAAGATAGTTTCCATCTCAACCCAATATAGACAATAATTTTTCAGTAATAAAAATATATCAATTGAACAGTGGAAACATACTTAGCATAAGTAATAAACAAAAGTTTGAAAACAAATAATATAGTTTGTACATAAAATATGATTTACCAAGAAAGGAGAAAGATTTTATAGGGGGCAGTGGCTGGTGAAGAAGGGTTGTAAAGGATTCATCTTTAAAAGGTGATGGAGAGTCAGGTGATAGACTTCTAACTATCATTTATTATCAGAATCAGACATAATTTATAATAATAGAGATAAAAATGACATCACTTGTTTCTTCTACTTTGCTTGTGAAAAATTTATTCATAGCTAAATTTTCAGCTCTCAGCTTCCTGTTAATAGACATTACAGAAAAAGCAATGGAAAATATAATTCTAAATAATCACAAAGGCAAACATCTGTCAGGCATGTAAATGACACATTCACCAATATTACTGTAACTGCGTATCGACAATATGCTGGCTATACATTTTGTTTCATTTCTACTATTGTCTTGGGAAGAATAGAGTAAGCCTGATTGTGAATTCAATGCAAATTTTTCCCAAGTAAAGATTATGAAGGAAAAAAGAAAAGACAAACAAAAACTACTGAAACAAAACAAAATATTCATAGCTCCAGGGAGTTTTTGATTCAATACAGATTTCTCTTGGGGAATGGATCATCCAGTGCTTTGCAGTAATAGTTTGACATATGTTCTAAGCAGACTGGTATACAATTTTTAAATGTTTTCATACTGCTATTACACCAGTATTGACAGACGAAAGAAAGAAATGTAAATAAGTGGTAGTTTAGTATAAAGAATATACTACATGTGTATTAATGATGCTGAAAGACAAAGGAGGTTTTTGCTGTTTGACATCCTTTCTCTGACCTCAGCAGTACGCATAATGAGATGGTTAGCTAGGGGATAATAAAAGGTCTGGAAGAGATAAAGAATCTGCTCCAGGAATAAAGCTCACTTTACTCAAGCAATTTCTTCAACTGGCCAGTATGGGAAAGAAGATGGGTGATGAATAAAACAAAAAAGAATCAAGTAGCTTATTCAAGGTTATATAGCTAATGGAGAGTAAATCTGAAACCTGAAGCCTCTCTTCAGTAAGTTTTCTCCTTCAACAAAAAAGAAAAAAGGCTGTGGTATATGTTTATGATTCTTGAACCTATGAAACTGTGCACATGCATACACAAATGGGTTTACCAGGTGGCTCCGTTGGTAAAGAAACCACCTTTGAAGCAGGAGATTGGGGTTCATTTCCTGGGTCAGGAAAATCCTCTGGAGTAGGAAATGGCAACCAACTCCAGTATTCTTGCCTGGGAAATTCCATGGAAAGAGGAGCCTGGCAGGCTACAGCCCATGGCATTGCAAAAAGTGATATATAACCTAGCAACTAAATCTTACATAAATACACACACCTCAGCTGAACAATAAAAACATATTAACATAAATAATAAAAAAAATTTAGAAGTAAATTTATATAAATTTTCATCCTACTATTACATATTCTTGAGACTTAGAAATATTAGCTTCCCCAATGTCACTAAATTAATAATTAGCAGACACAAATCTGAATACAGCTATTTCTAATTCTAAAGCCAATGGCTCATATCTTTCTGTATTTCTTTAGACCACAAAAATATGAACAATTGGTGAGCTTATAACATAAAATCATATTTCTTCATCTAATCAAATAGTTTAATATATAAAACTGGAGGTCAGAAGAGTTATTTTGCTATTCTAAACTTTGTTGATATGTGCTTTTCTACTAGTTAGAGTGTCCTTGGAGGATACAGAGAATTTGAAAAGGAAAAGAAGCTGAAAATCAGAAGGAGAGAGATTATTAAATGTATGGAGAAAGTCTCATTCTGCTTTTCCTTATTGATATTCCTTTTCCTATCTCGGTGAAAGCATGGACAACTCTAGATAAGCTTCCCTTCTTCTAATAAAGCTAAAGTATGACATTACAGAAAAGTTAAGAGTTCAAAGTTTGTAACAGTGCTAAATCACTTAAATTATTCCTGCTGTGCATAGCACCAAAATCTTTGGAAATGTATTATTTTCATATCCATTTTTTTCCTCCTCATTAAGAGAATTTTAAAACTCAAAACCTTAGAGATGTTTTTCAATCAATTTTATCAACTGCAAAAAAAGAAAACAAAGTCATCTACTTACATTACAAAGTTTGTAACAGTGCTAAATCACTTAAATTATTCCTGCTGTGCATAGCACCAAAATCTTTGGAAATGTATTATTTTCATATCCATTTTTTTCCTCCTCATTAAGAGAATTTTAAAACTCAAAACCTTAGAGATGTTTTTCAATCAATTTTATCAACTGCAAAAAAAGAAAACAAAGTCATCTACTTACATTTATATTTTTAATGAGTGATTGTTGGAAAAAGATCAAATATTTATAATTTTTTCCATATGTTTCAAAAACAAACATAAATGTATACCAGTAGATACTGTACAAACTTCGTAAGAGGCAATTTATTTGTTTCACAAAAAGTTAGAAAAAGAAAGAAAGAGAGCAAGAGGGAAAGCATTTAGCCTAGTGATTTTTCTTACAAGAATTTATCCTCAGGAAGTAATCAGAGAAATTCACAAGAATTTCTAATGATATTTATCACAGTGACATATAATAGTAAAAAGAGAAGAAATTTAGAAATAGTATAAATAACTCAAAATAAGCAAATAGCAAGTTATTACATATTCATAAAAAGATATACTAATAATTAATAATGATAAACATAACAGTATATATGATACAAACTGTATTTTTATATAAATAATAAAATAGTTGCAGATATGGGATAAACAAAAAGACATAAAGATGAGGGTCTTGAAAATAAATAAGATACAACAGAGAAAGATTTGCAATTAAAATTAAGAAAAATGAGAAAATTAAATAAATTTTAGAAATAGACATAGAATCATGAGATATATAAAGGATACTTCTACAAAAATACACAATTGTAGTAATTTTGAAAATTCAGATGCTACTTAAACTTTTCCTGGTATAGAATGCATGAAAATCAGCTCAATCCATTACCAGACATTACAAATACAGTGGTTTTTTTTTTTAATATTTATGACTCTGAAGTAGATTTTAAAAATAGCAAATAGAAAGCTATCAACTGAATTATACATGCATTCTCCATCTTGTCCAACTATGTATGACCATATGGAATATAGCCTGCCAAGCTCCTCTGTTCATGGAATTTTCTAGGCAAGAATACTGGATTGGGTTGTCATTTCCTTCTCTAAGGGATCTTCCCAACCCAAGGTTCAAACCCTTGTCTCCTGCATCCTCTGCACTGGCAGGCAGATTTTTTGTCACTAAGCTACCTGAGAAGCCCATCAACTGAATTATATAATACTTTAAAAGAGTCATCAACTTAACCACATAAGACTTCGTCACAGAATTCATTTTAGAATTAGAAAATATAAAATAATCTCTTAAGCATGATAATGCTGAATAAACATTTGAAAATTTCAATACTCATTTCAACTATGCAGTGTTTGAAAATGATGATTATCATTAGGTATATAATTATATAACTAGGGAATAGAATTTCACTTTTTTTATAAAGTTTATTCAAAAATCTGATTTAAAATAAATGTAAAAGTATGTTTTTTTACATTTTATTTATAGATTATATAATGGGGGGATGATCATTCATGCTAAACAAAACACCATAATATAGAAAATCATAATTAAAAACAAAATTGTGTTGAAGTTTTAGGTTTCTTGAAGCTACATATGTTTAGAAACCCATCTTAAATGGGCTTACCCAGTAAGGGAATGTACTAGCACAAATAACCAGCTGTACAAATGAGAACAGATTTTGAATACAGATTTTTAATCAGTTGATTCAGCCTAGAGTGGGTTCACCAATGATCCAGTTAGCTTCTGACTCTGCCTCTTCAGTGTTGCCTTTATCTCCTGTTAATCTTCATGGTAATTGCATGCTTTGACAATTCAGTGTACATCAAACACACTGACAAGGTATTTTGTGTAGGTAAAACAGATCTAGACTCTAAGTTCAGTCAGTTAGTATTTGGTACAACTGTTTATTGTTGGGCACTTCTTTAGGCATTGCAAGAATGTTTAGTACCCCTGAACTCCTACACTGACAAAATGACAACAGCACCATAACCATAACTGTGATCACTAAAATACATATTTCTCTCACATATTTTTAAAATTTTAAAACTATCCTTCTGACACACTGATATAAACATTTGAATAGCAAAGTTAATAAACTTCATCTAAAGGATATACTTAGTACATCATAAAAAATAGGTAGAAAGTACATATTTTTTAAAATAAATATATATTATGCATTCTCAGAACTATTCATGTGAAGTAATGGTTTTAGAAATTTTGAAGAATCTTTTCACTGTTTTGTGTGGTTCTGCCTGAGCATTTCCATTAATATAATTTTTGTTAAAATGGTTTGGCTCAAAAGGGAAAATGTGAGACAAGGGTTTACAAAATAGTTTATTTTGGAAAATGATTTTCAAAGGATTTGAGTAGGGCACTGGGAAAAGTAAAAAGAAAAAGAGGGAAACCCAATCCCAGGATGGTCATTGAGAAAATCCTGGGCTCAGTTCAGCTAGGGACTTGCTGAGGAATTGAATGTCTACTTACTAGCTGTTCTGTTGTCCTTATTGGTCAAGACCCCTTTTTATCCTAAGGAGTGTTAACTCTCTTGTACTTTAAAGTTCATGCATGTATTAGAATGGCTGAGTGAGTTTTGGCATCTGACATTCCCCAAATACATTTTGTATGTTTACATTTGTAGGCAGATCCTCAGAGGCTCCTGAGATCAGCCCTGTAACCTAACACTTGGGGTGCCTGTGCTTGACCTTGACTCTTTCCACACTCATGCCCAGGGGGCTAAGGGGTCTAGAGAACAGGCAGCCATCACTGGACAGGGCCAAGAAGTGGACAGCCAAGAACTTCTCCAAAGAAGGCAGATGCACATGTCAGTCAAGGCTTTAAGCACCTAGGTCATGCGCCATTGTCTTGTCAGACTTTACACAACACATGTTCAAAAATAAAGTTATTCACGAATTTCAAAATGACAACTGAGCATGAGCACACCTCTGAATATGGTGCTTAGAATGACTGCACTGGCTGTGACCTCATGGAACAGACTCTGAAATCAGTTCTTACACAATTGTGGAAGATGAAGAAAACATATATGGAAAATGGGGGAGGATATGCATGAGTGGCAGCAAGGAATATATGGAACATCTCTGTACTTCTACTCAATTTTGCTGTGAACCTTCTCTAAAAAGAATTAACATCTTTTGAAGTATTAAAAAAAAAGGTCCATGGAAAACTGTTAGCTTTGCATATTGCAATAGGCTTGAAGTCACTGTACATCTACATGGCTGGCAACTGGAAAGACAATAGGTGGACGTGAAGGAGGAGAAAGAGGCTCATCTAGAACTAGGTGGATAAACAGATTTTTAATCAGTTGATTCAGCCTAGAGTGGGTTCACCAATGATCCAGTTAGCTTCTGACTCTGCCTCTTCAGTGTTGCCTTTATCTCCTGTTAATCTTCATGGTAATTGCATGCTTTGACAATTCAGTGTACATCAAACACACTGACAAGGTATTTTGTGTAGGTAAAAGAGATCTAGACTCTAAGTTCAGTCAGTTAGTATTTGGTACAACTGTTTATTGTTGGGCACTTCTTTAGGCATTGCAAGAATGTTTAGTACCCCTGAACTCCTACACTGACAAAATGACAACAGCACCATAACCATAACTGTGATCACTAAAATACATATTTCTCTCACATATTTTTAAAATTTTAAAACTATCCTTCTGACACACTGATATAAACATTTGAATAGCAAAGTTAATAAACTTCATCTAAAGGATATACTTAGTACATCATAAAAAATAGGTAGAAAGTACATATTTTTTAAAATAAATATATATTATGCATTCTCAGAACTATTCATGTGAAGTAATGGTTTTAGAAAATTTGAAGAATCTTTTCACTGTTTTGTGTGGTTCTGCCTGAGCATTTCCATTAATATAATTTTTGTTAAAATGGTTTGGCTCAAAAGGGAAAATGTGAGACAAGGGTTTACAAAATAGTTTATTTTGGAAAATGATTTTCAAAGGATTTGAGTAGGGCACTGGGAAAAGTAAAAAGAAAAAGAGGGAAACCCAATCCCAGGATGGTCATTGAGAAAATCCTGGGCTCAGTTCAGCTAGGGACTTGCTGAGGAATTGAATGTCTACTTACTAGCTGTTCTGTTGTCCTTATTGGTCAAGACCCCTTTTTATCCTAAGGAGTGTTAACTCTCTTGTACTTTAAAGTTCATGCATGTATTAGAATGGCTGAGTGAGTTTTGGCATCTGACATTCCCCAAATACATTTTGTATGTTTACATTTGTAGGCAGATCCTCAGAGGCTCCTGAGATCAGCCCTGTAACCTAACACTTGGGGTGCCTGTGCTTGACCTTGACTCTTTCCACACTCATGCCCAGGGGGCTAAGGGGTCTAGAGGACAGGCAGCCATCACTGGACAGGGCCAAGAAGTGGACAGCCAAGAACTTCTCCAAAGAAGGCAGATGCACATGTCAGTCAAGGCTTTAAGCACCTAGGTCATGCGCCATTGTCTTGTCAGACTTTACACAACACATGTTCAAAAATAAAGTTATTCACGAATTTCAAAATGACAACTGAGCATGAGCACACCTCTGAATATGGTGCTTAGAATGACTGCACTGGCTGTGACCTCATGGAACAGACTCTGAAATCAGTTCTTACACAATTGTGGAAGATGAAGAAAACATATATGGAAAATGGGGGAGGATATGCATGAGTGGCAGCAAGGAATATATGGAACATCTCTGTACTTCTACTCAATTTTGCTGTGAACCTTCTCTAAAAAGAATTAACATCTTTTGAAGTATTAAAAAAAAAGGTCCATGGAAAACTGTTAGCTTTGCATATTGCAATAGGCTTGAAGTCACTGTACATCTACATGGCTGGCAACTGGAAAGACAATAGGTGGACGTGAAGGAGGAGAAAGAGGCTCATCTAGAACTAGGTGGATAAACAGAAATACACAAGGACAATATGGAATCCATCTCTGCCTCTCACCAATTTCAATCTTGTATAGCAGGAACTAGTGCCTTTAGCTGCGTGTACCTGGCTCAGGAGTCAGAGAAACTGAAGGAGGATCAAGTACAGACAGTGAAAGAGCAGAGAGCCCAATAAAGTGAGCAAGTAAATCAAGAAAACTACATGTACGCAGCAATGGTGCCTGGTACTTAATGCTGACCTTAAGAGCATAATGGTAGATACCTAATCTTCTCTTTTAAAGTCCACACAAATTTTTCCCATGGCCTTATCTTACATGGAACCAGAAAGGGAAAGGAGTTCCGGGAAATGTATTTCCAGCTTAAACTGACAATATAAAGTTATCACACAATATTATATTAACACTCTCAGAGAACTGGCCAAGAAAAAACACTCCTTGATTGTTTTCAAACTTAAACACACATAGTAGAAGAAAAAAAATACAAATGAATCTTACCCATGAATATTGAAGCATGGAAACTACACAAAATGTTACTAAACCAAAGGACAATATATAAAAGATATCATGTTGGATTCATATCATCAATATAGTCTTGTTTCAANACACACATAGTAGAAGAAAAAAAATACAAATGAATCTTACCCATGAATATTGAAGCATGGAAACTACACAAAATGTTACTAAACCAAAGGACAATATATAAAAGATATCATGTTGGATTCATATCATCAATATAGTCTTGTTTCAATATTGGAAATGTAGTCAACCATTTAATCATGGTAAAACAGAAAAAAATACATCTTTCCAAAAGGATATTTACTCAAAAAAAAGAAAAAATATAAAACTTTTAACTAAAATGATATATAAATTTATTTAACCTGAAGTGCATATATTTCTTAAGTGAAATGTCAAATGCTTCTAAGTTTTTTGGAATGCTCTATTTTTACCTTGGGAGATTAGTACAAGAGCATTCATTTTATTATTATGGTTTAAAATGTAAATGTATATATTTTAATCTTCCATATGTATTATAGCAAAAAGAAAAATAAGAGAAAAGAGAAAACGAAAGATGAGAGGACTAAAAGATCGAACTAGGAGGCTTAATGTTTGAGTTAATAAAGTTCTAGAAAAGACTGGAAAATGGAAGGTGAAAGAAATTATAAAGGAAGTAACAATAAACTATCCAAGAAATATCTAGCTTGAAAGGTCACACAATAAGTACATTACATCACTATATTTCAGAACGGGATTCAGAACGACAGATTTTTCACTAGCCACACTGACTAAAAGCTACTAAAACTATGAGGGAACAAATAATTTTCAATATCTAACTAAAACTTAAATTTTAAGGTAAAATAAAGGTTTAATAAAAACATAAAATACAATCAGACACAGGAACTCAAAAAAATACCCTCCTTAGTGTGGACTTAAAGGTATGCACAGAGGAAATAAGGGATTATCAATCAACTAATCAACCAGTGAATCAAATCAAGACATAGAATTCAGGAAATGATAGATCCCATCAAGGAAAAATGTGAGATATAAAAGATGATGACAGAAGAACCACCTCAGAGTATAGTTAGAAAATGAAGGCAAGAAGGAAAGAGTTTATGAAAAATTGGAGACATTAATGAACAGGTAATCTAACTAAATATTTCAAATAATCAAATCTATGATTTTATTTAATCAAGTCTATTTAAAGAAATATTATACAAGTGAAATCTGATGCAAGAAACAGTATAGAGAAAAAGAAATGCTCTTAAACTCCTTAGACTGCAGATAGCCAGAGTTGGCAACATCTATTGTGAAAACTGATAAATGATTTAGTTAATATTGATAAAATATGGTACACCACTAAATCTGCAGCCATCAGGGAAGTGCATTAATNCCTTTTCTTTTTATCCTTTTTTTAGTCTTATACTGATATCTAAGAAAACAGAAATTAACAGGTGATAATTTGATAAGCTAGTTTTTGTAGTCAGCTTTACTTCTCATTACTGGTCTAGAAGTTCCTTGAAAGCAAATATCATATCTTGATCTCTTTCTATATCCATAGTACTACAAACAGCAGCTTATATATAACAGGTACTTATTAATTATTTAAGTAAATAAATGTGTGATGAGTAAATGAATGAAAAATAAATGATCTTTTAAAACATCTTCTGCAGGTTTGAAAGTTGCCAACCTGTCAGTATAATAACACAGGCTGAGATTATCACTGTTTTTGACCCAGGACAAAAACTTTCTAAGCACATTTGGATAAATGAGACTGTTCTATATCTCAACAGGAAAATGATTGAAGGAGTAAACTTAGTAAAAGCTATCTTGCTTGATGTAACTGAATTACTGAATCAAAAAAAGGCAATTGCTAAATGTTTAAATGTTTCTTCTACATTAATCCAAGTTCAGTGATAAGTTGATGATAAATTATGGGAAAAACACAAAATAAAATTTCAAACTAAGGGTTCATATTCAATATTTTATCCATTACATATGTATTCATTTTTACTGATTATAAAAATTCATAATTCCCTGTACCATTTGGTAAGTGTGGCTTTTAAATAAAAACAATTAAAAATTATTTTACTGATATATAAATTCTTAAGCATATAATGAAAATAAGTATAATTATCTTATTTTGATTCACTCCCTTTACTTTGGTAGCTGAGTAAGTCTGTGGATGTTTAATTTTATTATATTTTCATCGAATTTATTTAAAAATTTTGAAAGTTCAGCCATTAAAATTGCCTGTAACTATTTTAAAACATTAAGTAGAAGGGTTCTAGGAAGATAGAGGAGTAGGAAGTACCAGGAAAGATTTTCTCAATGTAGGTAAAAATGGCACTTGCAAAAGCTGCCTGATACAATGATTGTGGAACTCTGTAGTCTACTGAAGGTTTGCAACATCTAGAGAAAAGCTTGAGTGGTAAATTGGCTAATTTCAGCTAACTTCAACTCTTAGCACCCTAGCAGCTAAGGGTACCCTCCCCACCCTCCTCCACACACACACCATGGTAGGTGTTACTGCTATGTGTAGTATTGTATAGGTATTGCTGGAGCAGCCTGCACAAATCTTGCAAGAGAGAAAAAAGCACTCCATCCTTTAAATATTGAGGATCTCTGCTCTGGTTGTTGATTGATGCCTTTGCCTCAGAGATACAGAAAAAGAGGCATGCGGCCATTGTTGCAGCTCCCCACATTGTTGCAATCCCCTCCCAACCTGGCTAAAGTGACTTTCAGGAGGGCACTTTTATTTCCTTTCATTGATTTTTTTTTTTCCTTTTTGAGACCAGCTATAAAACCTATAGCATTCAAAAGAGACTTCATAAATGGGACAAATTAGAAAGTGACTTTGCATACCTGAAGTAAAGGTACAGGCTCAGAATAGACTTCAGAAGATTTTACTTTTCTACTTCAGAATGATTCTCATCACAGAGACAGCGTTATAGGAAAAAAAAAAAAAAA
>SJYX01014311.1:174510-200039 GCA_006410675.1 Oreotragus oreotragus
TTTTTTTCCTTTTTGAGACCAGCTATAAAACCTATAGCATTCAAAAGAGACTTCATAAATGGGACAAATTAGAAAGTGACTTTGCATACCTGGAGTAAAGGTACAGGCTCAGAATAGACTTCAGAAGATTTTACTTTTCTACTTCAGAATGATTCTCATCACAGAGACAGCGTTATAGGAAAAAAAAAAAAAAAAAAAAGCAAAACCCAGGAAACCCTGAGGTAGGGAAAATATCTGATTTCCACAGTTACCACATTATCAGATTTAAATGTCCATTTTTCAACAATAACAAATCACATAGCATGCAAAAGGCATAAAACTATTTTCCATTCAAAAGAAAAATATCAATAGAAACTGTCTCTGAAAAAGACTTGGTGGCATATCTACTAGGCAGGAACTTAACAATAATTATCTTACAAATTTTGAAAGAACAAAGGAACATGGAGAGAAAGTAAAGAAAATGATGCATGAAAAGAAGGAATATGAATAAGAGACAGAAAACCTAAAGAGTAACCAAAAAGAAACTCTAGAACTAAAACGCATAATAATTAAAAAGAAAAATTTATGAGAGAGATTAACATGCAGATTTGAGCAAATGGAAAAAAGAAAAGAATTAGTAAACTTGAAGATAAGACACTAACTTTTTGAGTCTGAGGAATAGAAAGAAAAAAAGAATTGAAAATAAACTAAGCGACCTGTGGGACACCAGCAGATGGAACATCATATACACTGTGGAAGTCCCAGGAAAAGAAGAGAGAGAAGAACGTAAGAGAATCACTGAAGAAGATTTGGTAAAGACATGAATAAAAACGTCCAATAAACTCAATAAACTCCAACCAAGTTGAACTCGTGAGACCCACATCAAGATACATAATGAACTTTCCAAAGACAGAGAGTCCTGAAAGCAACAAGAAAGATGTAACTGGTCACATATGAGGGATCATCAATAAGAATATGACCAGTTTTTCATCAGAAATTTTAAAGGCAAGAAGATTGTGGATCAGTATATTCAAAGTGCTAATACAAAAAATAATAATAATAAGTCAACCCCAAAATTCTATTTCTGACAAATTGTCCCACAGGAACACACAATTTATAAAGATGTAACTTTGGGACACTGGCAACTATAGGGAGTAGGAAAGAGCTATAAAGTATCAAAGTTTTGGTATGTTATTGAAATTAGGCTGGTATAAATTCAGATTAAACTGTTGGAACTTTAGAATGTTTAAGGTATATCAAATAGTAAGCATAAAGAAAAAAGCTACAGAATACACATAAAAAATGAGGAAGAAATTGAGATATTTCAGTACAAAAAAAATCAACTAAACATAAAGAAGATGGTAATGCAGGACAAAAATACTTTATTAGACATACAGATAACAAATAGCAAAATTACAGAGGTTAAGTCCTTCCTTTAGTAATTACTTTAAAAGTAAATGGATTAAATTCTCCAGTCAAAACCCGAAGATAACCAGAATTTCTAAAACACATGATCAAACGATATACTGTTTATAAGAAACACAATTTAGATCCAAAGATACAAACAAAATGAAAGTAAAAGGATGGGAAAATATATGCCATTACAAATAATAACCAAAACAGAAATGGCTATGCTAATATGAGTTAAGATGAGGTGCATGCTCAGTTTTATCAGACTCTTTGCAATCCCATGAACTATAGCCCGCCAGGCTCTTCTGTCCATGGAACTTTCCAGGCAAGAAATACCGGAATAGCTTGCTATTTCTTCTTTCAGGAGATCTTCTGGACTAAGGGATCAAATCCATGTCTACTGCATCTCCTGCAATTGCCAGGCAGATTCTTTGCCACTGAGCCACCTGGGAAGCCTAACATGAGGTAAAGAAGACTTTACATAAAAAAGGTTACAGGAGACAAAATTGCATAGTATCTATTAATAAAATATTCAATATAGCAAGAAGAAAGAGGAATTATAAACATTTACACATCCAATAACAGACCATCAAAATACATGAAGAAAAAATGACAGAACTGAAGAGAAATAGACAATTATATAATAATAGAGATTTTAATACTTCACCCTCAATAGTGGATAAAATCTCAGACAGAAGATGAGTAAGATATGGAAGACTTAAACAGCACAGTAAACCTAGATAGAATATGTATACAGAACAGTCTACCTAACAACAACAGCATGCATATTCTTCTCAAGGGTACACAGAGCAGTTTTTCAAGGTAGAAATATGTTAGGACATAGATTAAATCTCAATAGGTTTAAAAAGGCATATTAAATACTTTCTCTGAATACAATAGGATGAAGTTAAACAATAGAAGTAAAACTAGAAAATTTCACAAATTTGTATTATAAAAATTTAAAAAGTGGAAAGGAAGAAGTATGTATTTCTATGTGTAAAATCTTATATATAGAAAATCCTAATGATTCCGTTGAACAATTAGAACTAATAAATAAATCCAACAGGATATAAAATCAACCTATAAAAATCATTTGCTTTTTTAAATACATTAACAATGAGCAATCTGGAAAATAAATAGTGAAAACAATTAAATTTATAGTAGGATCATAAAGAACACAATACTTATAAATTAACTTAAGCAAGAAGTGAAAGACACCTAACAACAACAGCATGCATATTCTTCTCAAGGGTACACAGAGCAGTTTTTCAAGGTAGAAATATGTTAGGACATAGATTAAATCTCAATAGGTTTAAAAAGGCATATTAAATACTTTCTCTGAATACAATAGGATGAAGTTAAATAAACAATAGAAGTAAAACTAGAAAATTTCACAAATTTGTATTATAAAAATTAAAAAAGTGGAAAGGAAGAAGTATGTATTTCTATGTGTAAAATCTTATATATAGAAAATCCTAATGATTCCGTTAAACAATTAGAACTAATAAATAAATCCAACAGGATATAAAATCAACCTATAAAAATCATTTGCTTTTTTAAATACATTAACAATGAGCAATCTGGAAAATAAATAGTGAAAACAATTAAATTTATAGTAGGATCATAAAGAACACAATACTTATAAATTAACTTAAGCAAGAAGTGAAAGACTTATAAAATAAAAACTACAAAGCACTGCTGAAAAAAGTGAAGGAAATGGAAACATATTAATGGGCTAGAAGATAGTCGTTTTAAGATATCAATATTTACCCAAAGCACTCTATAGATTCATACAATTCCTACTAAAATCTCAATAATGTTTTTCTTAAGAAATAGAAAAGTCAATCCTAAAATTCACGTGGAATCTCAGGGGACTCTGAATATTCACAACAATCTTGATAAAGAAGAAAAAACTTGGTATCAAGATCCTGATATCAGAATCTACAACAAAGTTATAGTAATTAAGACTGTTGTACTAGCATAAAGGCAGACATATAAATCAATGAAACAGAATCAAAAATCCAAGAATTAAACCCTAAAATATATGGCTAAATGATTTTTGATAGGGTACCAAGACAATTCAATAACAAAAAGTCTTTTCAACAGTGTTGGGAAAACCAGATATCTATATGCACAAATATAAGTTGGACTCTTCTCTAATGCCATATTCAAAAATTAACTCAAAATGAATCAAGGACTTAAATGCAAAATGAAAACTAAAAAATTCTTAGAAGATAACAGGACAAAAGCTTCATGCCATGAGATTGGCAATGCTTTCTTGACACCAAAGGCAACAGGTAACAAATGAAAAAATAGACATACAAGATTTCATGAAATATTTTTTATTAAAAGATACTAACAGTAAAAGTGAAACCCACAGAATGTGAGAAAATATTTAACAATCATATATGAGGGATTTTGTTATTCAGTCAAGTCTGACTCTTTCAAACCCCATGAACTGCAGCATGTCAGGCTTTCTTGTTTTTTTTTTTTTTTTTTTAAGAGCATCCATTTTACTTTATTTTACTTTACAGTACTCTATTGGTTTTGGCAGAGAGGGAGAGGGGAAAGGAGAGGGTTCGATGATTTGGGAGAATAGTATTGAATTATGTATACTATCATGTAAGAAATGAATCGCCAGTCTATGTTTGATGCAAGATGCAGGATGCTTGGGGCTGGTGCATGGGGATGATCCGGAAGGATGATGTGGGGTGGGAGGTGGGAGGGGGGTTCATGTTTGGGAATTCATGTACACCCGTGGCAGATTCATGTCAATGTATGCCAAAGCCAATAAAGTACTGTAAAGTAAAATAAATTAAAAATAAAAATTTAAAAAAATAAAGACAGTTCACACTCAAAAATAAGAAAAAAAAAAAGCTTGTTGATATTGTTGTTCAGTCCCTAAGTCATGTCCAACTATTTGAGACCCCATGGACTGGAGCATGGCAGATTTCCCTGTCCTTCATTATGCCCGGAGTGATCTCAAATTCATGACAAGTGAATTGGTGATGTTATCTAACAACCTCATCCTTTGCCACCTGCTTCTACTTTTTCCTTCTATCTTTTCCACAATTAGGGTCTTTTCCAATGGGTCAGTTCTATGCAACAGGTGGACAAATATGGGAGCTTCAGATTCAGCACCATCCCTTCTAATGAATACTCGGGGTTGATTTCCTTTCGGTTTGACTTATTTGATCTCCTTGCAGTCTAAGGAACTCTCAAGAGTTTTCTCCAGCACCACAATTCAAAAGCATCAATTCTTCAGTACTCGACTTTCTTTATAGTCCAACTCTCAGCCTTGACTATACAGACTTTTGTTGGCAAAGAGATGTCTTTGCTTTTTAATCTGCTGTGTAGGTGTGTCATAGCTTTCTTCCCAGGAGCAAGCTTCTTTTGATTTCATGGTTTTTAGTCACTGTTTGCAGTGATTTTGTAGATCAAGAAAGTAAAACTTGTCACTGCTTCCACTTTTCCCCCTTTTACTTGCCATGAAGTGATGGGAGCAGATGCCATGATCTTATTTTTTGAATGTTGAGTTTTAAGCCAGCTTTTACATTCTCTTCTTTGACTCTCATCTAGAGGCTCTTTAGTTCCTCTTCACTTTCTGTCATTATAGTGTATCATCTTCATATCAGAAGTTGCTGATATTTCTCTTGGTAATCTTGACTCCACCTGTGATTCATCCAGCCATGCATTTCTCATGATGTACTCTGCAGAGAAGTTAAATGAACGGAGTGACAATGCACAGCCTTGTACTACTTTTCCAATTTGGAACCAGTCAGTTTTTCCATGTAAATTTCTAACTGTTGCTTCTTACCTGCAAACAGGATTCTCAGGATATAGGTAAGGTGGTCTGGATTTCCCATTTCATTAAGAATTTTCCAGTTTTTTTTTTTTTTTTTGATCCACACTGTCAAAAGCTATCACATAGTCAGTGAAACAGAAGTAGATGTTCTAGAATTCCCTTGCTTTCTCTATGATCCCACAAATGTTGGCAATTTGATTGCTGGTTTCTCTGCCTTTTCTAAACTTTCTTTGTACATCTGGAAGTCCTTGGTTCATGTACTCCTGAAGTCTACTTGAAGGAATTTTAGAATAACCTTGCTAGAATATGAAATGAGAACAATTGCCTGGTAGTTTGATCATTATTTAGCACTACCTTTTTGGAACTGGAATGAAAACTGACATTTTCCAGTCCTACAGCCAATGCTTCGTTTTCTAAATTTGTTGACATATTAAGTGCAACACTTTACCAGCATCATCTTTTAGAATTTGAAATAGCTCACCTAGAATTCCTTCAGCTCCACTGTTTGTTTCTAGTAATGCTTCCTAAGGCCAACTTGATTTTATACTCCAAGATATCTGGCTCTAGGTGAGTGATTACACCATCCTGGTTTTCCAGAATTGTCAAGGACATTAAGGCCTTTTTTTTGTTTGTTTGTTTAGTTCTTCTGTGTATTCTTGCCACCTCTTCCTAATGTCTTCTGCCTCTGTTAGGTCCTTACTGTTTCATTCCTTTATTTTGTCTATCCGTGCATGAAATTTTCCCTTGATATCTCCAGTTTTCTTGAAGTGATCTCTAGTCTTTCTCATTCTATTATTTTTCCCTACTTCTTTGCATTGTTCTTTTAAGAAGGCCTTGTTGTTTCTCCTTGATATTCTTTGGACTTTGCATTCAGTTTGGTATATATTTCCCTTTCTCCTTTGCTTTTTGCTTCTGTTCTTTCCTCAGTTATTTGTAAAGCTTCTTAAGACAACCACTTGGCCTTCTTGCATTTCATTTTCTTTGGGATGATTTTGGGCACTGTCTCCTATACAGTATTACAAATCTCTGTAAATATTTCTTCAGGCACTATGCCAAAACTAACCCCTTGAATCTATTCATCACCTCCACTGTATAATCATACAGAGTTTGATTTAGGTCATACTTGAATGGCCTAGTGATTTTCCCTACTTTCTTCAATTTAACCCTGAATTTTGCAATAATAAGCTCATGATCTGAGCCACAGTCAACTTCAGGTCTTGCTTTTTGTTGGCTGTATAGAGCTTCTCCACTTCAGCTACAAAGAATATAATCAATGTTTTCATTTCTGCTATATATCAACATGAATTGGCCATAGATGTGCATATGTCCTCTTCCTCTTGAAACTCCTTCACATCTCCCACCCTTTCCCACCCCTCTAGGGTGTTACAGAGCCCTGGATTGAGTTCCCCTAAGTCCTATACAAATTACACTTCAATCAAAAATATATAAAATTTAAAAAGAATATAGTCAATGAAATTTTGGTATTGACCATTTGTTGATTTCCATGTGTAGAGTCATCTCTTGTGTTGCTGAAAAAGGGTGTTTGCTATGACCAGTGAGTTCACTTCATGAAACTATGCTAGCCTTTGCCTTGCATCATTTTGTACAAGGCCAAATATCTGTTACTCCAGATATTCCTTGATTTTCCTATTTTTGCATTCAGTCCCCTATGATGAAAAATACATCTTTTTGGGTGCTATTTATAGAAGGTCTTGTATGTTTTCTTAGAACTGGTCAACCTCAGCTTTTTCAACAATAGTATTTGGGACATAGACTTGGATTACTGTGATGTTGAGGGATATTTCTTGGAAATGAACTAAAATCATTCTGTAAGAGTTTCTAAGATTGAACCGAAGTACTGTATTTTGGTCTGTTTTGTTAACTGTGAGGACTATACGTTTTCTTCTGAGGGACTGTCATATATATATTAAGTGAAATGTGTATATTCAATTACTCTGTCATGCCCAATTCTTTGTGATCCCATGGCCTCGAGCCAGTAAAAACTTAACAGAAGCAGAAGAGATTAAGAAGCAGTGGCAAGAATACACAAAAGAAATGTACAGAAAGATCTTGATGACCCAGGTAACCAAGATGGTGTGGTCACTCACCTAGAACCAGATATCCTGCAAGGTGAAGTCAAGTGGGCCTTAGGAAGAATTATCATCAATATAGCTAGTGGGATTCCACTAGCTGATGGGATTCTAGGTTAGCTACTTCAAATCTTAAAATATGATGCCGTTAAAGTGCTGCAGTCAATATATCAGCAAGTTTGCAAAACTCAACAGTGGCCACAAGACTGGAAAATGTCAGTTTTAAACCTAATTCCAAGGAAAGGCAGTGCTAAAGAATGTACAAACTACCAGAAAATTGTTCTCACTTTTTGGATTATGCTTAAAATCCTTAAAACTAGGCTTCAATAGTACGTGAACCAAGAAATTTCAAATATCCAAGCTGCATTTAGAAAAGGCAGAGGAACCAGAGATCAAATTGCCAACATCCACTGGATCACAGAAAAAGCAAGGGAATTGCAGAAAAAAACATTTATTTCTGCTTCATCGACTATGTGAAAGCCTTTGACTGTGTGGATTACAACAAATTGTGGAAAATTCTTAAAGACATAGGATTACAAGACCCTATTNTAGAAAAGGCAGAGGAACCAGAGATCAAATTGCCAACATCCACTGGATCACAGAAAAAGCAAGGGAATTGCAGAAAAAAACATTTATTTCTGCTTCATCGACTATGTGAAAGCCTTTGACTGTGTGGATTACAACAAATTGTGGAAAATTCTTAAAGACATAGGATTACAAGACCCTATTACTTGTCTCCTAAGAAACCTGTATGCAGGTCAAGAAACAACTGTTAGAACATAACATGACACAACTGAACAATTTAAAATTGTGAAAGTATTATGACAAGGCTGTATATTTCATCCTGTTTACTTAATTTCTAGGCAGAATACATCATGTGAAATGCTGACTGCATGAGTTACAAGTTAGAGTCAAGATTGTTGGGAGAAATAGCAACTACTTCAGATATGCAAATGATAACAGCCTAATGGCAGAAAGTAAAGAGAAATGAAGGAGCCTCTTGAGGAGGATGAAAGAATAAAGCTAAACAGCTGGCTTAAAACTCAACATTCAAAAAAGTAACATCATGTCATCCATTCCAACTACTCTATGACAAACAGAAGAAGAAAATGTGGAAGCAGTGATAGATTTTACTTTCTTGAACTCCAAAATCACTGTGAACGGTGAGTGCAGCCATGAAATTAGAAGAGGCCTGCTTCTTGGAAAGAAGGCCATGACAAACCTAAACAGCATTTTAAAAAGCAGACATCACTTTGCCAACAATGTTTCATGTCGTCAAAGCTATGGTTTTTCCAGTAGTCACATATGGATGTGAGAGTTGGACCATTAAGAAGGCTGAACAATGAAGAACTGATGCTTTCAAACTGTGGTATTGGAAAAGACACTTGAAAATCCCTTGGACTACAAGGAGAAAAAAACAAACAAACAATCAACCTTAAAGGAAATAAACCCTGAATATTCATTGGAAAGATTGATGCTAAAGCTGAAGCTCCAATACTTTGGCTATCTTTTCTGAAGGGCTGACTCATTGGAAAAGACTGTGACCCTGGGAAAGACTGAAGGCAAAAGGAGAAGGGGAAGACGGAGGATGAGTTGGTTGTATGGCATCACTGCTGCAATGGCCAGGCACACTTGGTTGAACTTTGGAAGATGATTTGGGACAAGAAGGCTTTGTGTTCTGCAGTCCCTGGTGTTATAGTCAGATATCCTAGTGACTGAACAACAACAATAACATGGACTGGGGTCTGCCAGGCTCTTCTGTCCATGAAATTTTCCTAGCAAGTATGCTGGAATGGGTTGCCATTTCTTACTGCAGGGAATTTTCCTGACCCAGGAATGGAATCTGCATCTCTTGCATCTCCTCCATTTATGGGTGAGTTATTTAGAACTGTGCCACCTGGGATGCCCATATGATGTTTTACATAAGCATTATAACAGCCACAAACCAAAAACTTATAGCATATATGTTAATAAAGAATGGAAAAAATAAAACGTAGCACCAAATTTGACCATCAGATCATGGGAAGGGAGCAAAAGATAAAGAGTGAATTAAAAGTAACTACATTTAAAGTTTGCATTTCTTTGTTAATTTTCTGTTTAGTTGATCTGTCCATAGGTGTGAGTGGGGTATTAAAGTCTCCCACTATTATTGGGTTATTGTTAATTTCCCCTTTCATACTTGTTAGCATTTGTCTTACATATTGCGGTGCTCCTATGTTGGGTGCATATATATTTATAATTGTTATATCTTCTTCTTGGATTGATACATTTAAAGTTTGCGTTTCTTTGTTAATTTTCTGGTTAGTTGATCTGTCCATAGGTGTGAGTGGGGTATTAAAGTCTCCCACTATTATTGGGTTATTGTTAATTTCCCCTTTCATACTTGTTAGCATTTGTCTTACATATTGCGGTGCTCCTATGTTGGGTGCATATATATTTATAATTGTTATATCTTCTTCTTGGATTGATCCTTTGATCATTATGTAGTGGCCTTCTTTGTCTCTTTTCACAGCCTTTGTTTTAAAGTCTATTTTATCAGATATGAGTATTGCCACTCCTGCTTTCTTTTGGTCTCAATTTGCGTGATACAGGGTGCTCGGGGCTGGAGCACTCGGATGATCCAGAGGGATGGAATAGGGAAGGAGGTAAGAGGGAGGTTCAGGATGGGTAACACATGTACACCCATGGTGGATTCACGTCAATGTATGGGAAAACCAATACAATATTGTAAAGTAAAAATAAATAAATAAATAAAACTGAAAAAATATATATATATCATGCACTTCCTTCTGGTTTGTAGAATTTCTGTTGAGAAATCACCTCATAGTTTGATGGGAGTTCCCTTGTATGTTATTTGTCATTTTTCCCTTGTTGCTTTTAATATGTTATCTCTGTCTTTAATTTTTGTCAGATTGATTACTATGTATCTTGTGTTCCTCTTTGGGTTTATCCTGCCTTGGACTCTCTGTGCTTCTTAGATTTTTTAAACTATTTCCTTTTCCATGTTAGGGAATTTTTCAGCTCTTATCTCTTCAGATATTTTCTCAGATCCTTTCTCTCGCTCTTCTCCTAGGACCCCTATAATGTGAATGTCAGTGCATTTAATGTTGTCTCAGAGGTCTCTTAGGCTCTCTTCATTTCTTTGCATTCTTTTCTCTATATTCTGTTCTGTGGCAGTGATTTCTATCATCTGTCCTCCAGGCCACTTATCAACTTTGCCTGAGTTATTCTGGTATTGATTCCTTCTAGTGTATTACTCATCTTTCTTTCTTCTTTAGTTCTAGGTCTTTGTTTTCCTGAGATCCTGGATCATCTTCACTATCATTATTTTGAATTATTTTTCTGAATGTTTGCCTATCTCTACTTCATTTAGTTGTTTTTCTGGGGTTTTATCTTATCCCTTCTTCCGGGATGTAACTTTCTGCTTTTTCATTCTGATTAGGTAGGTAGGTAGGTGAAGTCGCTCAGTCGTGTCTGACTCTTTGCGACCCCGTGGACTGTAACTTACTAGGCTTCTCCGTCCATGGAAATCTCCACGCAAGAATACTGGAGTAGATTGCCATTTCCTTCTCCAGGGGATCTTCCCGACCCAGGGATCGAACTCGGGTCTCCCGCATTGGAGGCAGACGCTTTAACCTCTGAGCCACCAGGGAAGCCCCTTCATTCTGATTAACTTTCTGTAATATGGTTTTTGTTTTAGCAGCTGTGGAACTGTGGATCTTCTTGCATCATCTTCCCTCTGATGTAGGAGGCTAAGAGGCTTGTCTAAGTTTCCAATTGAAGGGACTGGTGATGGGAAAGTGAGTTTTGCTCTGGTGAGCAGGGCCTTGTTCAGTAAAACTTTAATTCAATTATCTTCTCTTGGTTGGAACTGCATTCCCTTCATGGTAGTTGGTTGGCCTGAGGTGACCTAGCACTGGGGTCTATAAGCTCTATGTTGGTGTTAATGGGGAACACCAAGAGGGTGTAAATCAAGAGGATCTTACCAGACTGCTGCTCTCAGTACCTCTGTCCCTGTGTTGAGCACTCACTTACCAATGCCTTTAAAGGAGACCCTCCAACACTAGCAGGTAGTTTTGGTTTAGTTTCCTTTGAAGTCATTGCTCCTTTCCTCAGGGTCTTGGTGCCTCCAAGATTTTGTTTTTGCCCTCCAAGTCTGGAGGCTCTGTTTCCCCTAGTCCTGTGGAAGTCTTATAATTAAATTACACTGGTTTCAAGGCTAGATTCCCTGGGGATTTCCAGTCTTTTTGTCAGATCCCCAGACTGGAAAGCCTGATGTGGGGTGTAGAACCTTCACAACAGTGAGGAAATTTCTTTGGTATTATTCTCCAGTTTATGGATCACTCACCCAACAGGTATGAGGTTTGATTTTATTGTGATTGTGCACCTCATGTTAATGTTTGTTCAACATCTAGTTGCAATTTTGGTGTTCTCACAGGAGGAGATGAGCAATCCTTCTAATCTATCATCTTGAACCAAAAGGCCAAAATAAACTTTAAAACAGCAAATGTAATGAGACAAAGAAGGACATTAAATAATAATAAAGGGATCAACCTAATGAGAAAATATAACAATAGTAAATATATGTGCATACAAAATAGGAGCAAAGAAATACATACATTGAATATCCACAAGAGTAAGGGGAAAATGGGCAACAATATGAAAGATAAAGGGGAAATTAATAGCTTGCTTACATCAATGGACAGATTATCCAGAAATAAAATTATTTAGGAAATGTTGACCATAAATGACACATTAGAATTAGGATGTATATATATATCAGTTCAGTTCAGTTCAGTCGCTCAGTTGTGTCTGACTCTTTGTGACCCCATGAATTGCAGCACGCCAGGCCTCCCTGTCCATCACCATCTCCCGGAGTTCACTCAGACTCACATCCATCGAGTCCGTGATGCCATCCAGCCATCTCATCCTCGGTCGTCCCCTTCTCCTCCTGCCCCCAATCCCTCCCAGCATCAGAGTCTTTTCCAATGAGTCAACTCTTCTCATGAGGTGGCCAAAGTACTGGAGTTTCAGCATTAGCATCATTCCTTCCAAAGAAATCCCAGGGTTGATCTCCTTCAGAATGGACTGGTTGGATCTCCTTGCAGTCCAAGGGACTCTCAAGAGTCTTCTCCAACACCACAGTTCAAAAGCATTGATTCTTNAAAATGAGATACTTAATAGCCCATTAAGATGGCTATGATTTGAATTTGAAATCCATACGCACTACAATGAGAAATGGAAAATGGAAAAGTCACTGTGGAAAACTGTATGACGGGTCCTCAAAAATTGAAAATAGAACTTACATATGATCCAGCAATTCCATTTCTGGGTATATACCCAAATTAACTGAAAGCAGGGTCTTAAGATATTTCATAGCAGTATTATTTACAATAGCTAAAATATAGAAACAACCCAGGTGTCCATTATTGGATAAATAGATGAGCAAAATGTGGTATATACATACAACTGAATATTCCTCAGCTTTAAAAATGAAGGGGATTCTGAAATATGCTACAGGATGGATGAACTTTGAGGACGTTATTCTAAGTGCAGTGTGTCAGTCACAATATAGACTCTGCATGATTCCACTTTTGTAACTAACCCAAAGTAGGGAAACTCCAAGAAACTGAAAGTAGAATGGCAGTTGCCAGGGGATAAGGAAAGGAGTAATGAGAGATTATTGTCTGATAAGTAGAGTTTCAGCTTTTCAAGAAGAAAATAGATATACAGTTGCATTGAACAGTGGTGATGTTTCACAGCATTACATACAGATTGTATTTTATACCACTGAAATGTGCACTTAAAATGATTAAGATGGTTAACTTTATGTTGCGTGTATTTTAACAGAACAACAAAAAAAGAGGGGGAGCATCAAGTGAAATTTTCTTAGGGTTTCTTTTTCAAATTGAATAATATCCTCAAAGGAAATATAATAGGCTGTTTTCTCCAATCTTGGATGTTTAGAAGCAAACTTTAGCCATAAGGCCACCTGAAGGGTTTGCAAACAGCAGCAAGGGAGCAGAGGTTAATGGAAACACAGGTTACTTCCAGGTGGCATGTCAAAATTATTTTAACAGAAATAAACCAAGAAAACTGTCTTTCCATTATCTATTTCTTGTTATGCATTTCCTTTGAAGCAATGTGCAAATTTACTTTCCCAATAAAGTCTCCTGCTTCTCTCCTTTGTTAAAACCTTATCATCCCCATAAACCTGCCTTGCATTTAATACATTCTTTACTCTTTGTTAAGGCTTCCCTGGTGGCTCAGTAGTATGGAATATACCTACTAAGCAGGAGAAGTGAGTTCAATCCCTGGACTGGGAAAATCCCAAGAAGGAAATGGCAGCCCATTCTAGTGTTCTTGCTTGAGAAATCCCCCAGACAGAGGAGCCTGGTGGCCTATAGTCCATAGGGTGGCAAAGAGTTTGACACCACTGAGCAACAGATTTTCACTTTTTCATTTTTACTATTCTTTCATTTAAAACCTCCAAACAGTTTAAAAAGTAGAACTATATTTCAATAATCTGTCACTCTAAATTTTGGAAATATCAGGTATTGCCACTTAGGTGAACCTGATGGCACAGCAGTCTCAGTCTCAGTCTTTTTTCTTGTTTATTTATTTACTTTAATTGGAGGCTAATTACTTTATAATATTGTAGTGGTTTTTGCCATACGTTGACATGAATCAGCCTTGGGTGTACATGTATTCTCCACCCTGAACCCGCGTCCCACTTCCCTCCCTTGTCTCAGTCTTAATTCAATATTCTTCACAAAGATATCCATTTTACATTGCTTATTAGTTCCTGCACTTACAATAAATAAGGTTATCCAAAGGTCATGGGGTTATGGATTTATTCATGAGATCAAGATAGCTAATATGACCTTTTATATGTAGAATTATTCCAATGAACTACATCACTTCCATCTTTTTAAATGACTATTGTCAAGACCTTGAGTGAATCGTCAATAAAAATGCAAATTTTTATTAGTATGCCACTTACTGGGCTTCCTTGGTGTTTCAGATGGTAAAGAATCTCCTGCACTGTAGGAGACCTGGGTTCAAACCCTGGATTGGGAAGATCCTGGGAGACAGGAATGGCTACCCACTCCAGTAATTTTGCCTGGAAAAGCCCATGGACAGAGGATCCTGGTGGGCTACAGTCCATAGGCTCACAATGAGTTGGACATGGCTGAGTGACTAAGCACACACACACACACACACACACACACACACACACACACACACCACTTACTAATGAAGATAAATATGTAATATATTTTGTAAATATGACTAAGTCCATGCATGAAAGACAGTCTGTAAAGCTGCAATGACTATGTATATAGGTACTTTAACATAACCAGCAATTTTGATATGGCTAATATTGAAAGCCTGCTGCTGCTAAGTCGCGTCAGTCGTGTCCGACTCTGTGCAGCCCCATAGACGGAAGCCCACCAGGCTGCTCTGTCCCTGAGTTTCTCCAGGCAAGAACACTGGAGTGAGTTGCCATTTCCTTCTCCAATAAGCGAAGTTGCTCAGTTGTGTCCGACCCCATGGACTGTAGCCTATCAGGCTCCTCCATCCATGGGATTTCCCAGGCAAGAGTACTGGAGTGCTGCAATTCATGGGTTCTCAAAGAGTCGGACACTACTGAGCGAATGAACTGAACTGAACTGAATACTGGAAATTAGATTTAAGGTGACTTAATGTCAGGGTTTTCTCCTATAGTAGCTCTGTGATCAGATTCTTTTTACTGATTACTCACTCACTTTCCAGCTCTATCACTTCTACTTGTGTGACCCTCACCAGATACTGATCTCCTTAAACCCCAGTCTCCTCATCTGTAAAGTGGGTATTACATTTACTGCATTTTTGTGAGAATAAAATGAAACATGATTTAAAGGCTTAGCATATTAGCATAATATCTGACCTACAGTTAGTGTTTAATAAATGCTGGTTACTATTATTTTAATTAGCCATAGAGAGACATTTCAGTCTATAACTTTCTTCTTATTAAACATAAACATTATGTTGTAGTTCCTGCAAAATGTATGACATAGTTCATACAAAAACGCAAACTTACAGAGATATACAAGGCAGGAAATACGTCTACAATACTTGTATTTGCCTGGTGTATGGATGAAGATCAATGGAGGTGGCCTTAGGCAAAACTGTGAAGTCTCACACTCCCAGTTCTATCTATAAATCTTTTTTTATGGTGTTACCAAACATTTTTAGCCTCGGAGTCATTGTTTTTCTTCTCACCAATCTTAAAACAACATGTACACCTGTTTATTCTTCTTCAAGTCTATTTCTTTAAAATAAAATAATTATAGAAGGCAGGAAACACTAGGTGCTCTATCAAAACCTTTATATTATTTTCTTTTTTTTAATTTTTATTATTATTTTTTTTTGTATTTATTTATTTTTTTACACAAACTCCCAAACATGAACCCCCCTCCCACGTCCCACCCCACATCATCCCTCCAGATCATCCCCATACACCAGCCCCAAGCATCCTGCATCCTGCATTGAACATAGACTGGCAATTCACTTCTTACATGATAGTATACAAATTTCAATGTTATTCTCCCAAATCATCCCACCCTCTCCCTCTCCCTCTTCTTCTCCCTCAGAGTCCATAAGTCCTGTCCGGTTTCTTGCATTCATCTCTGACTGTCCCTCCTCTCTACCCTCTATTTCTGTTTTAGGAAGTTTTAAATTATAAACTCAATCTATAATCTTCTAAGAACATTTGGCAACTTCCTTGGTGGTCCAGTGGTTAAGAATCAGTCTGCCAATGCAGGGCACATGGGTTTTATCCCTAGTCGGGGAAGATTCCACATGCCACAGAGTAATTAAACCCATAAGTCAAAACTACTTAGTCCACTCTCTGGCGACAAAAGCTGCAACTACTGAACCTGTGCACCTAGAACCTGTGGTCTACAGCAAGAGAAGCCACAGTAATGAGAAGCCCACACACTGAAACTAAAGAGTAGCTTTCACTTGCCACAACTAGAAAAAGCCCAAGGGCAGCAATGAAGACCCATGTTGCCAAAAATAAAGAAATATATATATATATTTTTTNCATGCCACAGAGTAATTAAACCCATAAGTCAAAACTACTTAGTCCACTCTCTGGCGACAAAAGCTGCAACTACTGAACCTGTGCACCTAGAACCTGTGGTCTACAGCAAGAGAAGCCACAGTAATGAGAAGCCCACACACTGAAACTAAAGAGTAGCTTTCACTTGCCACAACTAGAAAAAGCCCAAGGGCAGCAATGAAGACCCATGTTGCCAAAAATAAAGAAATATATATATATATTTTTTTTTTATTTTTTTTTTTTGGCAAAATAATACTACATTTATTACCTGTGATTGGCAGAGATAGTCCTGATTAATTCTCTCCATATCTAAAATAATTTCAAAATGTAACAATTTTATACACCACACGATCTGGGATAGGGTTGGGCTCAGGGGAGAAATATATATTTTAATGTTTGATCATCTAACTACATGTGAGTGTGTGCGTGCATGCTCAGTTGTATCCGACTTTTTGTGACCCCATGGATTGTTGCTGAGCAGGCTCCTTTGCCCATGGGATTCTCTTAAGGCAAGAATACTAGAGTGGGTTGCCATTTCCATCTCCAGAGGATCTACCTGACCCAGGGATCAAACCCACATCTCCTATGTCTCCTGAATTGCAAGTGGATTCCTTATCTGCTGTGCCATCAGGGAAGCCCATCTAACTGCATATGAAGCTCTTTTCCAATATTAAGACAAATACCAGAAAACTGTGCCTGTTTTTCTTCCATTGTCATTCTTTTATTTCCTTTATTTCTTTATACAATATATAGAGTATGAGGTTTTATTCCTTAGCAAACACAATCTGCTTAATAACTTCCAATTTGGAATCTCTGAATCCATCTGGTCTTTGCTAGGGCTAGCATTATTAAAAATGATTTTCATAAAATAAAATATATGGTCAATAAACAATTAACCAAGCAAGTATATCTCTATGTTCTTACTACAGGTAACATCAGAAAGCCAAAGTATAGTGATTTAGGGGAAAATGATGGCTGCCATATTTGTTAATGGACATGGCCATTCGCATAAAAAAAAGATCTCAGGCAGATATGAGTACTAAAGACTGAAAATGGGTGGGTATCCAAAATGTGACAAATAGAAGCAACATTACTGGGCAAAAGTATGCCTTTTGAAATAAGGCAGTTAAATTCAAGAATGAGAAACAGAGAGAAGACTATGCCAACATGGTACAAAACTGGATAGAAATAAGAAAGAATATAGAAGGAATAATGTATAACTTGACTTGGTTAAAAGGATGGTTTCAAGAAGATCCTGCAAAGTATTAATAAAATACCATGACACTGACAATGTGACAACTCAATTTTGTAATCCAATTCAGCAAACAAGTCATTGAAGGCCATTATGTAATATACATAGCATTAACAGTATTAAATATTATATTGTGTGCATAAAATATACATAATTCTTATCATTACTATGCTTATCTTTGTCTAACAGAATGAATCAGCAAATTTGTCAAATATTATTTAATTTTAGAAAAGTATATCTTCTAAATTATTGACATGGAGTATGAATTAAGCTAGATGATTTACTGTTTCATTACCTATGATAAATTGGATATTATGAGAAAGAATAAAATGATTCTACAAGAATTCAAAATTTGAAATTAATAAGATAAAAATATTTAATGATATATTAATCTGAAATATAGGAAATAATTACATTCTAAGATTAGAAATATTTGAAGATATCACAAAGAGAAATGTGACTAATATGATGCACAAAATTAAACCTTTATAAGTTTTACCATTTTTCTTACACATTAGTAAGATGTAGCTAACAAACATATTTGTCATAAAATGATAAGTGCTAAATATTAATTCATAAATCTAAAAAACATTGCAAAATTTATACTAAAGTATCCATAGATATAGTTAATAAATATTCAAAAGACAGTTCACAGAGTGGGAAATTAGTGCTAAATATTTAAATTATGGCAAAACCAATACAGTATTGTAAAGTAAAATAAAATAAAAATAAAATTTAAAAAAAAAGAAAAAAATGCCTATTTAGGTTAAAGCAGTAAAAAAAAAAAAAAATAAATGAAATGCTCTCTTTTCCTCAGACTTTGGGGAAGGATGAAATGATCTCTATAGAGAGACAATGATTGATTGAAATGAGGTGAAATGAGAGAGCCTGGATCAAGTGTCATGATTTTAGCTAAATGAGAGGCCAGATTAACAGCTACAAGTCAAGAAGGATATTGAGAAATCAGAATATGGAGAACTCCAAGCAGTTAATGAAAAGAGGTTTCCAAAGAGCAGCTAGGATGAAAGTCATATTTGGAATTTGTAAATTTTTGCTGGGCCAAATCTGTTAGTGCATAGAATTTTCTTCTCTCCACTCATATCCAGCCACTACTCTGTCATTTACTTACAGATTGAATGCTTCAGTGATTAAAGACCAATAGTGTGCCAGGGAAGGGCATCAATAAAATAATTTATCTCAGAGCCCAAGGATAAAAGAGTCCACTGAAGCAAGGGTAATGCTAACATTTGAAGAAAAAAAAAAAAAAAGGCATTGAGCTCCAAAAGTTTCTGGGTGAAATGAAAATGCAGTGATTTCTAATAAGAATAGCATAAATTGGGAAGTGTGTAATTGGGAATTCTGAAGGCTGATGTGATGTCATGGTGCTTTTAAGTCACCTTAATTGTGTGCTAGCATAGTCCTTTTAACATCTTCATTTTGACAGTGAATTAAAACTTGACCTGGTGTTTTCACTGTGTTTCTTTCAGATGTGTGAGATTTGAGGTATAACTAGACTTACATTTCTTACAGGCACTTATCTAAAAATGTAAAGGTCAAAGCTTACTAGAAATATAGTGGAATTCCAGGAAACCACTCAAGTTCAAAACTTTGACTAGTTAAAAGGCCAACCAATGTCGCATTTCTTCTGAGCTCTCTGGACATGGTTTATTCCCACAGTTGCCACAAATAGTCTCAAGTACTAACACTTCCATGGCCTGCCTCCTCTTTCTTCAACTCCAGTCACACACAGACTCCTATCATTGAAATTACCCAAATTTTCTCAAGTTGCATGTCATGTTTTTCACCCTCGTATATTCACCATTCAGTCAAGCTTTAATATTCTAAAAGAATACCCTACACACTAATTCATAGATATAAATTTACATTTGATATTTAATATCTCTATGATCTCATGAAAATCATTTCATCATTCTGTACCTCAAAAGTTTTGCATTCAAAAATGAATATTGTAAATAAATTTAGAATGACATATGTGAAGGTACTTGAAGAAGGAAATGGCAACCCACCCCAGTACTCTTGCCTGGAAAATCCCACGGACAGAGGAGCCTGGTAAGTCCATGGGGTCACAAAGAGTCTTACACGACTGAGCTACTTCACTTTCGCTTTTCACTTTCATACACTGGAGAAGGAAATGTCAACCCACTCCAGTATTCTTGCCTGGAGAGTCCGAGGGATGGAGGATCCTGGTGGGCTGCCATCTATGGGGTCGCACAGAGTGTGTCATGACTGAAGTGACTTAGCAGCAGCAGCAGAATATGAAGGTACATTCTTCCTCTCAAGACTTTACTGGTCAGAACTCCTAGGTTTTCTCCTCTCACCACTCCTCTCCAACTCTTCTCCAGACATACAAACAAGTCTCTTCAAATTTCAGATTTCCTTTCTGGGAAGACTTCCAACTAAAGCTTCCCTTGGATCTCTCCCCATAATAAACATTTCCCCTTTTTCACTCACCACCTTTCCCCCTTTAGAATATGATTTTTATTTAAAAAAAAAAAACTGTCAACTTCCTCAATTATCTTATTTCCTTTCAGTTCTAAGAGATTGTCCATCAGTCTGGCACTCACCTTGTGAGGTGACTTTTGTGATTTTCTTTGTCAGGGCTGGTAGTGAGTGCCTGTGGCTGTCTGTGGTTTGCTTTAGTTCTCAAGCTCCTAGAATTAGGAGCTGAAGGAAGCTGGAGCAGCATATGGTGGTCAGTGATTTTCACATGAATTTCTGTTGATTTGTTGCTGTGAAATGAAGAAAAGCAACAGTAAGCAGTTTGATTCAATATGGACTACAACAAAGTACACCTATAAAATAAAACTAAGCATTTAATTTCCTTAGTATGAAGTTTTCAGAAATTATAATTATTTATTTGTAAGAAAATAGCAACTTATCTATAATATCAAGTGATTTAATCTGACACACACACATTCTAGATAACTGCTAATAGAAATGAAATGTTAACTTCACATGCAATTTAAAATTTTCTAATAGCCATCCTGAAAAGGAAGTAAAATTATTTCAAATACATATTTTACTTAATGCAGTATGCCTAAAATGTCATATCAACTTGTAATCAATAAAAAAATGATGAGATATTTCATGTTACTTTTTTTTTTTACAGTTTTCTAAGTTCAGGGGTGATGTTAGAAATAATGAAAAATCTACACATTGAGGATAGATATTAGTTGTGGTTGGCTGCTTATAGCACCTCCCCAAATTCCAATGGGGAAAATAAAAAGATGTTCCCATCCTAATCCTTGGAATCTGTAGATGTTACCTTACATATCAACAAAGGATTTTATAGATATATTTAAATTAGAGATCTTGGGATGGAGAATGGGGGATTTCTTGGTTATTAGCTTTAAATTGCATAAGCTTTAAATACAATCACATGTATCCTTATAAGGGGGAAGCAGAGGGAGATTTTACCACAGAGGGAGAAGAGATGTAAACAATGCAATGACAGAAGCAATGATGTGGCCACGTGCCAAGGAATATCAGCAGCTCGCAGAAGAGCCCCTGGAAGAGGAATGCATTCATGTATGCTCAGTCCTGTCAAACTCTTTGTGACCCCATGGACTGTAGCCCACCAGGCTCCTCTGTCCAAGGGATCATCCCAGGCAAGAATACGGGAGTGGGTTGCCATTTCTTTCTCCAGGGGATCTTCCTGACCCAGGGATTGAACCTGTGTTCCCTGCATCTTCTGTAGATTCTTTAACACTTGAGCCACCTGGGAAGCCCTGGAAAGGGCAAGGAACAAATTCTTTCTTAGAGTCTTCAGAGGAAATGTGGCTATGATAACACCCTGATTTAGTCCCAGTGATACTTATTGTGGACTGCTGGCATTCAGAATTGTGAGAGAATAAGCTCCTATTGTTTTAAAACATTGAGTTTCTGGGAAAGTGTTATAGCAGCTACAGGAAACTAGCACACAAGCCATTTAGAGTAATATAACAGCATTGCATTCACTCCTTTGTTGTAATGTTAACAAAGGCCATTGGTCCGATTCCAAAAAAAATGCCAATGAAATGTTCTACAAATATTAGTGTCGAAAGTGCCTTACATAATCTTTCATCTTGCATGATTTCAGCTACTACCAGTGTGCTTAAAACTGTCATATCTGACAGTTTCACCACTCTCCTGTACTCCAAAGTGATATTTCCTGATATCTTCTGGGCATTATCACCCAGATATACTATAGTTATCAACAACTGGTCATACTCAAGTAGAACTCATCATTAAAACTTAAAATTATCTCCTCCTTCCTAAATTAGTTAATGGACAGTCATCTATATCCAGAATGACTTTACCTATCTATTAGCTTAAGACAACACTAGCTTTTCTTGTTGATCCTGTATCCTATTTAATTTAGCTCTTGTTCCACTAAAAACTTTATTTCATGTATATGAAGTCTTTGTACTAAAAATTGTCTTTAAATAATTTGGATGTGGTAAATAAATCTCAACCTTTTGCCTTCCAGGTTTGGCCATGGTGTCATCTAGTAGTGTGTGAGAAGTAATTCAGTAAATAGAATAGTCCCTTTAATGTGCAAATAACATGGAGGGGGGGTGAGAAAGACTAGTTGTAACACTTCTATCTTTTCCTGATCTTTTCCAGAGAGAAAGGAACTACACGTGATAGTGCACGTATGAAAATACAAAGCATTCTCAGACATAAATAGCACAGACAGGTACCACATTTTAGTTTCAAGTGGTAATACAGGAATTATTTGATACTCTCACCCTTGTCAAGAAACACCTGGAGTAACAGGCAAATTTGGCCTTGGAAGGCGGAATGAAGCAGGGCAAAGACTAAAAGAGTTTTGCCAAGAAAATGCACTAGTCATAGCAAACACCCTCTTCCAGCAACACAAGAGAAGACGCTACACATGGACATCACCAGATGGTCAACACCGAAATCAGATTGATTATATTCTTTGCAGCCAAAGATGGAGAAGCTCTATACAGTCAACAAAAACAAAACCAGGAGCTGACTGTGGCTCAGATCATGAACTCCTTATTTCCAAATTCAGACTTAAATTGAAGAAAGTAGGGAAAACCGCTAGACCATTCAGGTATGACCTAAAGCAAATCCCTTATGATTATACAGCGGAAGTGAGAAATAGATTTAAGAGCCTAGATCTGATAGATAGAGTTCCTGATGAACTATGGAATGAGGTTCGTGACATTGTACAGGAGACAGGGATCAAGACCATCCCCATGGAAAAGAAATGGAAAAAAGCAAAATGGCTGTCTGGAGAAGCCTTACAAATAGCACTGAAAAGAAGAGAGGCGAAAAGCAAAGGAGAAAAGAAAAGATATAAGCATCTGAATGCAGAGTTCCAAAGAATAGCAAGAAGAGATAAGAAAGCCTTCTTCAGCAATCAATGCAAAGAGATAGAGGAAAACAACAGAATGGGAAAGACTAGAGATCTCTTCAAGAGAATTGGAGATACCAAGGGAACATTTCATGNGCTAGACCATTCAGGTATGACCTAAATCAAATCCCTTATGATTATACAGTGGAAGTGAGAAATAGATTTAAGGGCCTAGATCTGATAGACAGAGTTCCTGATGAACTATGGAATGAGGTTCGTGACATTGTACAGGAGACAGGGATCAAGACCATCCCCATGGAAAAGAAATGCAAAAAAGCAAAATGGCTGTCTGGAGAAGCCTTACAAATAGCACTGAAAAGAAGAGAGGCGAAAAGCAAAGGAGAAAAGAAAAGATATAAGCATCTGAATGCAGAGTTCCAAAGAATAGCAAAGCCTTCTTCAGCAATCAATGCAAAGAGATAGAGGAAAACAACAGAATGGGAAAGACTAGAGATCTCTTCAAGAGAATTGGAGATACCAAGGGAACATTTCATGCAAAGATGGGCTCGATAAAGGATAGAAATGGTATGGACCTAACAGAAGCAGAAGATACTAAGAAGAGGTGGCAAGAATACACAGAAGAACTGTACAGAAAAGATCTTCACGACCCAGATAATCATGAGGATGTGACATGGTTAATAAGTGATATCCAAAATGTGAATTCTATTCTGTTTCCTCAGTTAGGACACTTCATGTTGTACCATGTTTGCTAATAAACTTGAGGTCTTAATAGTAAGCCGATCAGCTACTAATCAGAGGATCCACCCTGTGGCCTGAAGCAAATTTAGAATGTTTCATAGGTAGTCATCCAAAATAACCTTCTCAATATATGATGCCATCAGTCTTGGATTATGAACACAATATTTTTTTATTAGGGATGTTAGTGACATCAGTTGGACTGACAGCCTGTGTGCGACTCAACTCAGACGGGCTGCTAAACCCTTTGACGTAGACTGTTAGCACATTTTTCATGCAATTGTATTTCCTCAGTCAGAATAGCCATTTTTTAATTCACATTTTTAAGGAAGCCCTTCTGCAAGAGGTACTTGGACTGGAAGGAGGCGGTTCAGCTTGTTAGATTAAAGTAACAGGAGTACAGGTGCAAATAATTTGGTGCACCATGGTTATCTGCCATCAGTGTTCTGTTCTGTAGACCAACCCCAAACTCCATAGAGAGTCTTAATCAAATTCATGACTCTATTGATTAATCTGCTCCAGCCTGAAAGCAAGTCAGAATACCAGAATGCCATGATAATTCTATGGAATATTTTCTTCTAAATGTTCCTAGGCGTTAACCTAGATTTTCTACAGCTTCTTGTGAACTTGAGTGAAAATCATTGGATTTTTTCAGTATCAGTGCAAATACTTGGGGCTGTATGAAAATGAATTGATCTCTAGGAGTGGAGAGCATGAGGAAAACTTTTTTTCAACCACTTTTGCTGATTAAATTTTGGCCTGGTCATCAGATAACTGTGACACAGCAATGAGGTAGCTTTGAATGACAGCTAAGGTGAATGAATGGTCATTTGTAGCTTTGAGGCCAGGCCACGGCTGTGAAAGCGAGTCCTAACCACTAGACCACCGGGGAACTCCCTGGAAGAATCCATTTTCAAGTTCATTCAGATTGATAGCAGAATTCAGTTGCTTCCTTGCGGGCCATTGGCTGGGAGTCAACTTCTAGAGGCTGTTCTCTGGTCCTTGCACATGACTCCCTCCATCTTCAAGGTCACAGTAGCGCATTGAGTGCTTCTTACCCTTTGATTCTCTGACTTTGCCTTGTGTTGCCATCTAGAGAAAATTCTGTTTTTAAAGTGCTTTTGTGATTAGATTGGACCCACCTGGTTAATCTCCCTTTTTTCATACAATGAAACATAGTCATGGGTGTGATAATTCATCATGTAACAGGTCCCCACCAAACTCAAAGAGGAGAGGGTTATACAAGCAAGGAGGTCACTGGGAGTCATTCTTAAGATTTTGCCTAACAACCCAACCCCGACCCCCAACAATCCATGTCTGTCCCACAAGTGATATACATTTACCCTATCCTCAGGTTTGAAATGAAATCATTCCATTACAGCATCAGTTCAAGTCCAGTCAGTCAGTTCAGTTCAGTCGCTCAGTCGTGTCCGACTCTTTGCAACCCCATGAATCGCAGCACGCCAGGCCTCCCTGTCCATCACCATCTCCCGGAGTTCACTCAGACTCATGTCCATTGAGTCCGTGATGCCATCCAGCCATCTCATCCTCGGTCGTCCCCTTCTCCTCCTGCCCCCAATCCCTCCCAGCATCAGAATCTTTTCCAGTGAGTCAACTCTTCGCATGAGGTGGCCAAAGTACTGGAGTTTCAGCTTTAGCATCATTCCTTCCAAAGAAATCCCAGGGTTGATCTCCTTCAGAATGGACTGGTTGAATCTCCTTGCAGTCCAAGGGACTCTCAAGAGTCTTCTCCAACACCACAGTTCAAAAGCATCAATTCTTCGGTGCTCAGCTTTCTTCACAGT
>SJYX01014311.1:200063-214271 GCA_006410675.1 Oreotragus oreotragus
AGCATCATTCCTTCCAAAGAAATCCCAGGGTTGATCTCCTTCAGAATGGACTGGTTGGATCTCCTTGCAGTCCAAGGGACTCTCAAGAGTCTTCTCCAACACCACAGTTCAAAAGCATCGATTCTTCGGCGCTCAGCTTTCTTCACAGTCCAACTTTCACATCCATACATGACCACAGGAAAAACCATAGCCTTGACTAGGCGGACCTTAGTTGGCAAAGTAATGTCTCTGCTTTTGAATATACTATCCAGGTTGGTCATAACTTTTCTTCCAAGGAGTAAGCGTCTTCTAATTTCATGGCTGCAGTCACCATCTGCAGTGATTTTGGAGCCCCAAAAAATAAAGTCTGACACTGTTTCCACTGTTTCCCCATCTATTTCCCATGAAGTGATGGGACAGGATGTGCATATGATACATAATTGCTGACTGATTGATATATACATAGACAGGGCTCCCTTGGTGGTCAGGTGGTTAAGAATCTGCCTTGCAATGCAAGGGACACTGGTTCAATCCCTGGTCCTGGAAGATCCCCATGCCATGCAGCAACAAAGCCTATGAGTCACAACTACTGGGCCAGTGCTCCTCAACAGGAGAAGCCCGCAGTGAGAAGCCCTCACACAAAGACAAGCAGCCCCTGCTCACTGCAACCAGGGAAAGCCCACACACAGCAGTGAGGACCCACCACAGCCAAAAGTAATAATAATAAATATATATACATAGATAGGAAGACAGAACATTCCTTTCCCATGCCAGGCCTTTACTGCCTTATTCAACTAATTACTCTAGCTCCTGAAGGCCAATGGACCTTCTGGAAGAAAGACCCCAAACCCTCAAGGTCCTCCCTGAGTTAGCAGTCCTTCCTGTGCTTGATGGTCCCCTCGGGCAGCCCCGGGAGATCCTACACCTGCCCCCTGAGTCCCTTACCACGCAGCACAGCTTTGGGACGAGAGCAAGGATGCAGCAGCAAATGAATAAATAAATGAACAGAAAAGTCTCCATCAATTTCTTTCTCCTACACACAGCTAATTCTTCCTACAGATACCAAAGCAGAACAATCCCTTTGTAAATCCGTATCTCTAGAAACTCAGCGCTTCCACTCTCTGACGTTGACTTTGCTGGCTCCCTCCTGTTCCCTGCACCTATCAGAGCTCCACCATTTGTCCACTCTGCAGAGGAAGGATCCTGCAGCTCACCTGAGGCCACCTGCTCCCACCACCCTGCCAGCACACAGGAAGCTTGTGAAATACACTGCTTCTTCATTCGTTCCTGTTGCTTTTATTAATAATGTGAAAATACCTCAGGAAGAGTCTGCCTACAAGGAGAATTTAGCGCAATAAAAATACAATGTAACAGAGCCTATAGTCTTTCCTTGTTCCTTTATATCTTACAGAAACTTTGTAGGGCAACCACGTTGTTGCTGTTGAATCTCTAAGTCCTGTTTGACTCTTTTTCGACCCCATGGACTGTAGCCCTTCAGGCTCCTCTATCCATGGCATTTCCCAAGCAAGAATACTGGAGTGGGCTGCCACTGCCCTCTCCAGGGGGTCTTCCAGTCCAGAGATTGAACACACGTTTCCTGTGTTGGCGGGCAGATTCTTTACCACTGAGCCATCAGGGAAGGCCCAGTACAAGAATTTAGAAATTCACACTGCAGTTTTATTACGCCTTCTCGGGTCCTCTCTGAAGACCCTGTCCACCTTCTCGTATGTGTGCTTGTTGACTTTTTGCTGCCCTGCCCAACTCACGTGCTTATGTTGTACCAAACTTATGTGTACCAACCAGCCCTGATATGAGCTAACCTCTTATGTGCCATTTATCACATAAGCTCACATAAGCAAGTGATATTCCTGAGTGTAAAGGACATTCTCACGTTTTCTCTCACTTTTCTGCTTTCCAAACATTTCATTTCCAATACTGGAAATGAAACTCATTTTCATTCATTTGTTAATTGAGAGCCTTATTCACCCACTGGTTCTAGCACTGTCATCACCTTGAATATTTTTAATACAAACACTAAATTTCACCACATGCACTTTTCTGTAATTTAATAGAGTTGAACCTCACAAAATGACGTTTTTCAGTATCTCCAACACTGGGATCACAGGAACACAATGAGAGCATCTGGTTAACCCCAGCTCATTATCCTCATCCCTTCCTTGGTATAATAGGAGAACCCTGGGGTTCTCACTATTAAAAGCAAAACAAAACCTGATGATCATATAGGAAAGAGACTTTTCATGTTCTTTACCTAGCTCAGCCCAGTATTTTCGATCATCCAAATATCTGGAATATTGCCAGCCTTTTCTTCTTCTTCTTCTTTTAATTTTAAAATTAAAACAATTTTTGGCTGTGCTGTGAGACTTGTGGGATCTTAGTTCCCTAACTAGTGACTGAACCCAGGCCCTGGTGGTGAAAGTGCAGAGTCCTAATCCTGGACCACTAGGGAATTCCCTTGCTTGCCTTTTAAAGCTAAAAGCAAACTGAAATGTAAGGACAAGGGAGATATGCTTCTTCTCTGATTCAAAACCCTGCTGTTGTTAAATAAATTCTGCAGAACACAGTCAATGTTTTTAACCCCAACTGCAGGCATTTGTTAGTATTTACATTTGCATCCCAGGTGGTGCTAGTGGTAAAGAACCTGCCTGTCAAAGCAGGAAACATAAGAAATGCAGGTTCCATCCCTGGGTCGGGAAGATTCCCTGGAGGAGGGCATGGGAACTGACTCCAGTATTGCCTGGAGAATCCCATGGACAGAGGAACCTGGCAGGCTACAGTCCATAGGGTAGCACAGAGTCAGACATGACTGAAGCGACTTAGCATGTATATTTGCTGTGTATAGTTTATGAAAGGCTTTGCAGAAACTCTGCAAGGATAGGGCCCAAAAAGGCTTTTCAGGTCATATGAATCAGCAATGGAAGAATGAATCCATTTGGAGTTTCTTGCTTTGATTAAAAACACTCTGAAGTGAGGAGTGAGGGAAAGCTTGTGTTACCATCATTGGTTTATAACTCTCATTAATTCTGAATATAGGACAAAGTCTAACTTCCTTTTGGAGATAAGCAATTCCTGACATATACCCATTTTAAGGTGCTTATACAGTGACCACATCTCTATTCATTCATTTATTACCATTGTATTGAATGCTAATGAGAATTTAACAGTCAATTCAGTTCAGTTCAGTCGCTCAGTTGTGTCCGATTATTTGCCACCCATGGACTGCAGCACATCAGGTTTCCCTGTCCATCACCAACTCCTGGAGTTTACCCAAACTCATGTCCATTGAGTCAGTGATGCCATCCAACCATCTCATTCTCTGTTGTTCCCTTCTCCTCCTGCCCTCAATCTTTCCCAGCAGCAGGGTCTTTTCAAATGAGTCAGCTCTCCGCATCAGGTGGCCAAAGTATCGGAGTTTCAGCTTTAACATCAGTCCTTCCAGTGAACACTCAGGACTGATCTCCTTAAGGATGGACTAGTTGAATCTCCTTGCAGTCCAAGGGACTCTCAAGAGTCTTCTCCAACACCACAGTTCAAAAGCATCAATTCTTTGGTGCTCAGCTTTCTTTATAGTCCAACTCTCATAACCATACATGACTACTGGAAAAATCATACCCTTGACTAGACAGACCTTTGTTGGCAAAGTAATGTCTCTGCTTTTTAATATGCTGTCTAGGTTGGTCATAACTTTCCTTCCAAGGAGTAAGTGTCTTAATTTCATGGCTGCAATCATGATCTGCAGTGATTTTGCAGCCCAGGAAAATAAAGTCAGCCACTGTTTCCACTGTCTCCACATCTATTTGCCATGAAGTGATGGGACCAGATGCCATGATCTTCGTTTTCTGAATGTTGAGCTTTAAGCCAATTCCTAAAGGAAATCAGTCCTGAATATTCATTGGAAGGACTGATGTTGAAGCTGAAGCGCCAATACTTTGGCCACCTGATGCAAAGAACTGACTCATTAGAAAAAACCCTGATGCTGGGAAAGATTGAAGGCAGGGAGAGAAGGGGATGACAGGATGAGATGGTTGGATGGCATCACCGGCTTGATGGACATGATTTTGAGCAAGCTTTGGGAGTTGTTGAAGGACAGGGAAATCTGGCATGCTGCGGTCCATGGGTTGCAAAGAGTTGGCTACAACTGAGTGACTGAACCAAACTGACTCTGATAGAGATTGCATTGAATACGTAGATTGCTTTAGATAGTATGTGTGCATGTGCTAAGTCGCTTCAGTCATGTCTGACTCTATGAGACCCTAAGGACCGTAACCCACCAGGCTCCTCTATCCATGGGACTCTCCCGGCATGAATACTGGAGTGGGTTGCCATGCCCTTCCCCCAGGGATCGTCTTAACCCAGGGATAGTCATTTTAACAATATTGATTCTTCCAATCCAAGTACATGGTGTGTTTCACCATCTGTGTCCTTTTTGTATGCTTCTTTATATCATGTCACCAGCATAGTATTTAGCATGTAGAAAACATATAGTAAATATATGCCAGATGAGTAAATGATCTAGAAATAAGGTAATGGCAGAGTGTCTTAATTTAGAGAACTGATTTTCTACTTTAGGCCTGCTCTGTATTCTTTCTTATATGTAAGAGATGAACTATTATTATAAAATTGATTTGATACTATCAAAATATTTTCCCTCAGCTTTCAGTGTAGTGGAGACACATCACATAGGTTAAGCTACATTCACTCCACAGTATAGACCCTGTTTCACCTCTAACATATTTAATATGAAGTGTCTTTATAAAATCTCAGAAACATTTCTAAATTGACTTTTAAAATAGTTGAAACCCATGTTTTCGTTTCCTTTTGATTGTTTTTAGTGCTTAAAAAGTTTTGTTGTTGTTCAGTTGCTCAGTCTTGTCCAATTCTTCGCAACCCCATGGACTACAGCGTGCCCAGCTTCCCTGTCCTTCTCCATCTCCCAGATCTTGCTCAAGCTCATGTCTGTTGAGTTAGTGATGCCATCCAACCATCTCATCCTCTTTCGTCCACTTTTCCTCCTGCCTTCAATCTTTTCCAGCATCAGGGTCTTTTCTAATGAGTCGGCTCTTCAAATCAGGTGACCAAAGTATTGAAGCTTCTGCTTCACCATCAGTCCCTCCAGTGAATATTCAAGATTGATTTCCTTTAGAATTGATTGGCTTGATCTCCTTGCAGTCCAAGGGACTCTCAAGAATCTTCTCCAACACCACACTTTAAAGGCATCAGTTCTTCAGTGCTCAGCCTTTTTTATGGTCCAAAGCTTAAAAAGTTATTTTTTTTTAATATATGAATCTGTAGAGATTATTAAATTCAAATTAATTGAATTTGAAAGTCATGCTTTTAAAAAATATATTTTATTAAGTTATAGTCAATTTACAATTAGTAAATGTAAACTGTTCATGTTCATGAGAACCCCATGAACAGTTTACATTTCCTAATTCTAAACTCCCAATTAATCCACATGCCCCCACCCCTCACCCCTTGGCAACTACAAATCTGTACTTACTGGGAGTCTGTTTTCTTTTGTAAATAACTTAATTTTTGTCATATTTTAGATCCCACATGGGAGTGGGATCAAATTGTCTTTGTCTTTGTCTTTCTGGCTTAATTTAGTGTGATGATCTCTCTGTTTATCCTTGCTGCTGCAAATGGCATTCTTTCATTTCTGTTTATGGCTGAGTACTATTCCATTGTGTGCATGTATGTGTGTATATATCTTCATCCACATCTTTATCCATTCATCTATCTTTGGACATTTAAGTTGTTTCTGTATCTTGGTTGTTGCAAGTGGTGTGCTGTGTATTATAGATGGTGTGCATAAATCTTTCTGAGTTACAATTTTTTCTAGATATATACCCGGGAATGGATTACTGGATCATATGACAATTCTGTTTTTTGTTTTTGAGGTCTCTCCATAGTGTTTTCCATAGGGGTTGACCAATTTGCATTTCTATCATCAGTGTGGAGGGTTCCCTTTTCTCCCATCCCCTTCAGCATTTGTTATTTGTAGACTTTTTAGTGATGGCAGTTCTGAACAGTATGAAGTGGTACCTCATTGTACCCGTTTCATTTGCATTTCTAAATACTTAGCAATGTTGAGATCTTTTCATGTGCCTTTGTCCATCTGTATGTCTTTGGAGAAATGTCTATTTAGGTCTCATGCTCTTTTTTTTGATGGAGTTGTTGGTTTTTTGGTTGTTATAGTTGTATGAGCTGTTTGTATGTTTTGGAAATTAAGCTCTTGTTGGTCACATCATTTGCAAATATTTTCTTCCAGTCCATAGGTTGTCTTTTTGTTTATGGTTTCCTTTGGTATGCAGAAAGCTTGTAAGTTTGATTAGGTCTCATTTGTTTATTTTTGTTTTTATTTTTATTGCTGCGGGAGACTCTGAAAATCATGTATTTAACATGTGTTCCTCCTTTTCCATAGGAATGACAGTAAGTGCTAATAAAGACGGCTTGGGGGTGATTGTTCGAAGCATTATTCATGGAGGTGCCATTAGCCGAGATGGTCGGATTGCTGTTGGGGACTGCATCTTGTGTATTAATGAAGAATCTACTATCAGTTTAACCAATGCCCAGGCACGAGCCCTGTTGAGAAGACATTCTCTCATTGGGCCTGACATAAAGTGAGTATCATTTGGATCATAGTTTGGCTTGAGAAATAACGGAATTTCAATCTATTAATCAGAATTTTCTCAGTGCATACTTCTGTTTGGTATACAAAAATGATCATATATTTAATACTAATAACTGAAGAATGTGACTATTCCTGAAAAGTTATTGATTGCATTGATTGTAGACGTTGAGAGAGTATATCTGTAGTCAATAACTTCTTAATACTAACAGTACTGAAATACAGTTGACCCTTGAACAACACAGGTTTGAAATTCTCAGGTCCAAATATGCATAGATTTGTTTCAGTAAATATATAGTTGGCTCTCTGTGGGTTTCATATCTCAACTTGGATCCAAATTTCCATCTGAGATTGATTTAATCTGTAGATGGAAGGCTTGTGGATACAGAGGGTCAGCTGTACTCTGGCATTTCATATATAAGGGATTTGAGCATCCATGGCTTTTGGTCTCCAAAGCACCTGGAGTCAATCCCCTGCAGATACCTAGTGACAACAATATTTCAAAACAATGTTGCCTACCATTCAGTTCAGTTCAGTTCAGTCGCTCAGTCGTGTCCGACTCTTTGCGACCCCATGAATCGCAGCACGCCAGGCCTCCCTATCCATCACCATCTCCCGGAGTTTACTCAGACTCACGTCCATTGAGTCCGTGATGGCATCTAGCCATCTCATCCTCGGTCGTCCCCTTCTCCTCCTGCCCTCAATCCCTCGCAGCATCAGAGTCTTTTCCAATGAGTCAACTCTTCGCATGAGGTGGCCAAAGTACTGGAGTTTCAGCTTTAGCATCATTCCTTCCAAAGAAATCCCAGAGTTGATCTCCTTCAGAATGGACTGGTTGGATCTCCTTGCAGTCTCAAAAGTCTTCTCCAACACCACAGTTCAAAAGCATGGATTCTGCGGTGCTCAGCCTTCTTCACAGTCCAACTCTCACATCCATACATGACCACAGGAAAAACCATAGCCTTGACTAGGCGGACCTTAGTTGGCAAAGTAATGTCTCTGCTTTTGAATATACTATCCAGGTTGGTCATAACTTTTCTTCCAAGGAGTAAGCGTATTTTAATTTCATGGCTGCAGTCACCATCTGCAGTGATTTTGGAGCCCAAAAAAATAAAGCCTGACACTGTTTCCACTGTTTCCCCATCTATTTCCCATGAAGTGATGGGACCGGATGCCATGATCTTCGTTTTCTGAATGTTGAGCCTTAAGCCAACTTTTTCGCTCTCCTCCTTCACTTTCATCAAGAGGCTTTTTAGCTCCTCTTCACTTTCTGCCATAAGGGTGGTGTCATCAGCATATCTGAAGTTATTGATATTTCTCCCGGCAATCTTGATTCCAGCTTGTGTTTCTTCCATTCCAGCNTTAGTTGAGGCACGCGGGATCTTTCGCTGCAGCGCGCCGTCTTCTCTAGCTGCGGTGCGTGAGCGCTAGAGCACTCGCAGTTGCGCAGTTGCGTTGCGACGGCTTAGGTGCCCCCACGGCTTGTGGGGTCTTGGTTGCTCCATCAGGGATGGAACCCGCATCTCCTGCATTGGAAGGTGGATTCTTAACCACCAGGCCTCCAGGGAAGCCCCTGGACCTGCGCTTTTAACAAGACTCAAGAGGGGGAAATTGAGGCCGGGGCCCCCCCATCCATCGGAGCTGAGCTCAGACGGAAGATGCCACAACACCAACCCCCAGTTTCAGCTCGTCCACTTGCCGCACCTGGGCCCCGCCCTTGTCTCAACCGCGGGGCTGGGGTTGAACTCACCGAAGAGCTTGGGGTGTGGTAGAAACCCCTTCTGCAGATGAGAAAACTGAAGCTTGGAGAGAAGAAACCACCCAAACGATGCAGCTGAGTTGCTGATCTTGCTGTGATCAAGACTTGCAGCGTTCGGTGGGGGTGGGGTGGAGAGCCCGTGGGCTGCTCGGAGCCCCTCCCCGCACCCCCCTCCATGGACACATGCGCAGTGCGGAAGTCCCCCTGAAGCTCTTCTACTGACTTTGCTCTTTTCCTATAGTGTCTGGGGAAGTTGCTTTGAAGTGTTTTCCTCCTCTGGCCCTGAAGTTGTTCTAAACCTTCACTAACTTATAACTCTAAATTTGCTTAGCAGAGCAGCGGCCTGGTACTGCTGCTTCCTGCTGGGGGTCGGGGTCTGGGTGGGGGTGGGAGGCTGGCAGGCCGGGTCCGAAGAACAGGGGCCCCTTGTGGGGGATGACATGAGAGGCAAAGGCTTTGCACCCGCCTTGTTCCTGCTCCTTCAAATTGGGATCATGGAAGACTGGCTTCTGGGTGGGAAGATGGAATGGTAATCTTGACCGTGTTTCTCAAGGACCTCCCTCAGCCTGTGTCTTCCACGGAATGGGCATGATGAAAGATGTCTAGCACCACGCCTGGCTTACTGTGGGCTTCCCAGGTGGTGCTAGTGGTAAAGAACCTCCCTACCCATGTAGGCATTATAAAAGATGCGGGTTCGATTCCCGGGTCAGGAAGATCCCCTGGAGGAGGGCATGGCAACCCACTCCAGGATTCTTGCCTGAAGAATCCCATGGAGGGGCCTGGAGGGCTGTATAGGTCGCAGAGGGTCAGACGTGACTGAAGCAACTTAGCACACATACTGGCTTACAGTAAGCATTCCGTAAACGAAAGTTACTGGTTTCTGGTTTCGTTTTTTTGGTTTAAAGGATTTTGGTTCCCTGACCGGGGGTTGAACCCAGGCCCAGGGCAGTGAAAGCACCAAGTCCCAACCACTGGATTGCCGGATTAAGTGTGAAATCGACACTGATTTCAAAGACTTTAGTACAAGAAAAAGAATTTAAAATGTCTCCCAAAAAAGTCTCAATTGTAAAAAATATTACATGTTGAAATGAATACATTTTGGGATGTCATTGTTTAGCCGCTCAGTCTGACTCCTTGCGACCCCATGGACTGTAGCCCACCAGGCTCCTCTGTCCATGGAATTCTCCAGGCAAGAATACTCGAGTGGGTTGCCATTTCCTTCTTCCAGGGATCTTCCTGACCCAGGGATCAAACTCTCATCTCCTGCATTGGCAGGCAGATTCTTTATCACTGAGCCAGCGGGGATCACTGGGTTAAATCAAATATATGACTAAAATGAATTTCACCTAGTTCTTTTATTCTTTTAACGCAGCTACTAGGAAATTTAAAATTTCCTCCGGGGTGTGTGTTTGTGGCTCACGTCCTATTTCTGTTGGCCTGGGCTGCCATAGACTATACACCAGAGCCAAACCCTGGGGCCTAGGAGCTGGGGTTGCAGATCTACCTGCTTGTGTTGTAAACAGAAGAACTCCTTGCATCCCAGGTGTCCACCCCAGCTTGCCAGAGTGCCTGAAATCCCAGGACTAGGGCTTTGCTTCTGGGGGTCTGTAAGATTCTAGTAGGTTCCTCTTCTGATCAGGTGCCCCAGTGAGGGAAATGGTTTCTACCCTGAGCAGTTTAGGTGAGCCAGGGAACAAAAATCTGGGAGGATGGGGCCCAGGCAGGGGATGAAAGGAGATGCCCGGAGGCCTGGGGAGTGGTCCTTTGTCGGTGGAGGGGGTTGGAAATCTGGATCACAAACTTCGGAACTTCAAGCAAGCCCATCACCAACCCCTTGTCCCTTCACAGCCCTCAAACCATTTGAGCACCCTAGCTGTGTAAGCGCTGTCGGTTCCTTCGTGTCCAGCTCTTTGCGACCCTATGGACTGTAGCCTGCCAGGCTCCTCCTTCCATGGGATTCTCCAGGCAAGAATACTGAAGTGGGTTGCCATGGCCTCCTCCGAGGGATCTTGCTGACCCAGGGATCAAACCCACGTCTCCTGCATTTCCTCTGTCCCCTGCACTGCAGGCAGATTTTTTTAAACTGCTGAGCCACAGGGGAAGCCCCCCTAGCTGGTAGGGATAACATTTAACATCTAGACTTACAGATTCTCTGCTCACCTTGCTTGACCTTGTTTCATGGATCCTGCATGCTGCCTTGAAAGCACATTTCCATACACTGAATCTCTTTTCCCTTTGGTTTCCAAGATGGAATAAGAGATAGGTGATTCTGAAGAGAAATTGGAGTAGCTAAATCCAGAAACCATTCAAGTCTCACTTTTAAAGGCTAAATAGTAATTATCAGATAAAATCATCATCCTGGAAATCCAAAGAAAGCCAAGGAGATGGCAGAAAAGAAAGGCAGGTGGGGGGCTGGGAGACCTGGAAGTCCACCCGGTCACTCATCACGGGGCAGCTGTGGGCCAGTGCTGCCCGGCTCGGTACTGACGGATGCTTACTTGTAAGATGAGGGCATTGGGCTCACCGTCCTCAGCTTTGGTCCCTGTGGTCACATCCAGGGCAGCCAAGCCCCTGGCTTCCTCTGGGCTTGCCCCAGGGCCAAAGAAGAGATACCCTGATGGAGATGGCTGGGCTGTCCTTCTATCCACATCCCCTCCTCCCCCAGAGAGTCTCCATTCCAAGGAACAAGGAGCCAGAAGTGGCCCAGAACGATGGGAAAGGAAACTGTGCAAGAAGGTAGGGATCCAGGCTGGGCCCAAACCCCAGGGGAGCAGAGGGCAGAGGTCACAGTTCACTCTGGTGGCCTGTCTGCTGGTCAGAGACCCTGCACCACACATGCTGGGCCAGGGAGCTCCTGGGCTAATGGGGGCACAGGATGCCCAGATGCCCTGTCGCTTCCACACAGGACCCACCGCTCTATGCTCCCATCTGTGAAAAGGGGACTGGCAGGCCCACCTGGTTAAGTGAACGAAGGTGTAGAAAGGGCTTTGTAATGGGAGTAATCTTGGGGTTTTTTTTTGTTGTTGCTTTTTTAAGATTTTTTGATGTGGACCATTTTAACAGACTTTACTGAATTTGTTACAATACTGTTTCTATTTTCTGTTTTCGTTTTTTGGCCAGGAGGCATGTGGGATCTCAGCTCCTCGACCAGAGATCGAACCTCCACCCTCTGAACTGGGAGGTGAAGTCTTAACCATGGCTGTGAGGGAGTTAGGAGGAAGGAGGAGAGAAAAACCCTGGTTTCCGCATCTACATACATAGAAGGGGGACCTGACCAGGCCAGGGTAAGGATGGGGCAGGGCCAGTGCAAATGAGCTTCATAAAGCCGGCAGCAGACGTTCCTGTAGGCAGGAGGTAGCCACTGGCAAGGACTTCTCAAACAAACTCCCCTCTGCTTAAACAGCTGTTGCTGCCCTTCCCAGGAGAAGGAATTGAACTTGACAGAAATGTGAATGTCCGTGACCTTGTCCTCAGAATCCCACCTCCTCATGAAGAGCAGTTCAGCAAAAACTCCAAGTCTGACTTTGCCCCTAGATGAAACCAACAAATTTAAAAAATGAGAACTGTCTTTGGAAATTTCTTGGCGGTCCAGGGGTTAAGACTCTGCGCTTCCACTGCAGGGAGTACCAGTCTGATCCCTTGTCAGGGGACTGAGATCCTGCAAGCCACATGGTGCTGCCAAAAAAAGAAAAAGCGGGGGAATCGCCCTTTATTAAGCACCTGCTACACACCAGGCTCTTTGATAAACGTTTTCCTGTATAATATGTCATTTAATCATCATAGCAATCACGTGAAGAAAGGACTGCCTTGGCTCCATTTTACAGGTGAGGAAGCTGAGGCCCAGAGAGGCCAACCAACTGGGCCTAGGTCACACGGCCAGTGAACGTGGAGCCAGCGGTCATACCCCAGTCACACCCTACTGAGTGGGACCTGGACATGGTAGGCCAAGGCCTTCTGCCCTCAGTCTCCGCCTGGGTGAGCTTGTGGGCAGGCAGGCTCTTGCCTCTGGGAGGAGCAGTCCAGAGGCCAGAGGCAAGAGGGCACCTTTCCCTCCCAGCACTTCACTTACATGTCCGCCGCTCCCAATTCTGCCTGCAGAGGGCAGTCCTGAGCATATTAATGGCTCCCTTCAGTGAGCTACAGGGAATCAGAGATACTGGCAAAGCTGGATTAAAACCCTGATAGCTTCCTTGATTGCTCCCTTTCTTACCTCCACACCCAAGTCATCGCATGTTCTTGCTTCTTTCCTTGTCACTTCCCCACTCACTACCATCATCAAGTCTAGTGCCTCAGAAATGATGCCTACGTCTACCCCCACTGAGTGTTCCTCTTTAATCCAACCCCTCATCCACCGTCCCAAGCCATTCTTCTGAAAATACTGAGGCACCCTCTCTCCTCTACTCTGGTCCGCATCCCAGGTTCTTAAAAATAGAGGTTGTCTATCTTTAAGATAAAATCTATTATCATCTTGAATTACAAACTCTGTTACTATCTGTCCAAGTAGAGAGACAGACAAAACCTCATCATTTCACCCACAAGACTCTCACCTCTACGTTATCCTGATTCCTGACTCCAGTTGTAGCAGAGCCACCAGGTAGACGCCACACCTTCTGGAAGGAACTCCAAGAGCCAATAAGACCTCGTCCACAGTATCTAGGCAATCCCCTCCCCCACAATTCCAGAAACAAAGTTCTCAAAAGTTTAAAGTCCCTTCCACCAGCCACAAAACTCCCTACCCTCTCCCCAGATGGAGGGAATGCTCCAACAGCCCAAGGGATCCTTCACTTTCTGCCTGAAACCTCCTGGAAAAGTTGCCTGGAACTTTGCCACACTATTGGCGCTGTGGTACTCATCTTCCTAAACCCCTGCTTAGTTCAGCCCTGTTACATCTTTCATCCACAAGACATCTGAGCCATCAATGAGGCCTGAAAGAAAGCTGGATTCCCATGCTAACTCTGAGGCTTGTTCCAGGGTTCTTATAGAGTCTCATATGTCATTTAAGTCCCTTGAAAAAAATCAGAGGCACTGTTTACAATGTACTGTACCTGTAACAACTCTAATTCTTCTATGGTTTTGTAATTCACGCTACGGTTCACAGAAAATACACTAGTTTATAGCATTTGATTTCATGCATTTCACCTACTGTGACACAGAATTTTGGAGACACAGAGGTCTTAGAGACCTTCCAATTTGAGGTGCTCATTCTATAGATGAATAAAGTGAGATCCAGAGAAAGGAAGTAAATGGCCCAAAGTGGCATAACAAGTTAGCAAGGTTGGAACTAGAACCCAGGTCAATTAATGTCAAGTTCTGTTCCTTCCACAAGATGATGTAGAGTACAAGGTATCAGCCCCCAAAACATCACACCAGGTCCATGGGTTACATTGGCTCCGTATACCATTGGCTTAATTTTCAATGTTGGTCACACATATTTATTATTTTCCTATACCACTATGACTGCCTACTACTTGACGTTCTACTATGTCCATATACCACATCACTTTCGGGTACCATGTTTCACATTAGTTACATGCATACTATTGATCCCAGTGCCTCTGTTGTAGATTACATTATCACCCATAGTATTTGCTTCTCTCACTGTAGAGGGAATACATATCCATCCCCATGCCACATGACTTGCATTAATTTTCTGTGGGAAGAAAATACATACTGCCCTTTTGTCAGAAGGCCTACACATAGGACTTGCTTTGGTCAATAAGATGTCAGCAAAGAGATGTGTGTTCAGTTCAGTTCACTTGCTTGGTCACCTCCAACTCTTTGCAACCACATGGACTGCAGCACACCAGGCCTCCCTGTCCAT
>SJYX01014311.1:225113-242291 GCA_006410675.1 Oreotragus oreotragus
TGCAGCCATGAAATTAAAAGACGCTTACTCCTTGGAAGAAAAGTTATGACCAACCTGGATAGTATATTCAAAAGCAGAGACATTACTTTGCCGACTAAGGTCCGCCTAGTCAAGGCTATGGTTTTTCCTGTGGTCATGTATGGATGTGAAAGTTGGACTGTGAAGAAAGCTGAGCGCCGAAGAATCGATGCTTTTGAACTGTGGTGTTGGAGAAGACTCTTGAGAGTCCCTTGGACTGAAAGGAGATCCAACCAGTCCATTCTGAAAGAGATCAACCCTGGGACTTCTTTGGAAGGAATGATGCTAAAGCTGAAACTCCAGTACTTTGGCCATCTCATGTGAAGAGTTGACTCATTGGAAAAGACTCTGATGCTGGGAGGGATTGGGGGCAGGAGGAGAAGGGGATGACCGAGGATGAGATGGCTGGATGGCATCATGGACTCGATGGACGTGAGTCTGAATGAACTCCGGGTGATGGTGATGGACAGGGAGGCCTGGCATGCTGCGATTCATGGGGTCGCAAAGAGTTGGATTTAACTGAGTGACTGAACTGAACTGAACTGAACTCACCCTTGTGCCATTTGGTGTTGCAGCTAATTGTCTATGGCCTGTCCCACAGCTTGTAAGTTTCAAAAGATCGTTAACCTCCACCCAGTGGAGGTCATATGAAATGTGGGAAAGTAAAAGTTAAGTGTACATAAAATATATGGAGGACATACCAGTAGAAGGGTCCTGTCATAGTTTACGGTAGCCTTTACACCCTTGCTATAGTGGCTATTGTCATATCAATTCAGTTCAAGTCAGTTAAGTCACTCAGTCATGTCTGACTCTTTGAGACCTCATAGACTGCAGCACACCAGGCTTCCCTGACCATCACCAACTCTCCAAGCTTACTCAAACTCATGTTCATCGAGTCAGTGATGCCATCCAACCATTCATTCTCTGTGTCCCCTTCTCCTCCTATCTTCAATCTTTCCCAGCATCAGGGTCTTTTCAAATGAGTCAGTTCTTCACATCAGGTGACCAAAGTATTGGTGTNACATCTAGATGTGTATAAGAGACAGACTCAAACTCATGTTCATCGAGTCAGTGATGCCATCCAACCATTCATTCTCTGTGTCCCCTTCTCCTCCTATCTTCAATCTTTCCCAGCATCAGGGTCTTTTCAAATGAGTCAGTTCTTCACATCAGGTGACCAAAGTATTGGTGTTTCAGCTTCATCATCAGTCCTTCCAATGAATATTCAGGACTGATTTCCTTTAGGATGGACTGGTTGGAGTGCCTTGCAGTCCAAGGGACTCTCAAGAGACTTCTCAAACACCACAGTTCAAAAGCATCAATTCTTCAGTGCTCAGCTTTCTTTATAGTTCAACTCTCACATCCATACATGAGTACTGGAAAAACCATACCTTTGACTAGATGGACCTTTGTCAGCAAAGTAATGTCTCTGCTTTTGAATATGCTATCTAGCTTGGTCATAACTTTTCTTCCAAGGAGTAAGCGTCTTTTAATTGCATGGCTTTAATCATCATTTGCAGTGATTTTGAAGCCCCAAAACATAAAGTCCGTCACTGTTTCCATTGTTTCCCCATCTATTTCCCATGAAGTGATGGGACTGGATGCCATGATCTTTGTTTTCTGAATGTTGAGTTTGTAAGCCAACTTTTCACTCTCCTCTTTTACTTTTATCAAGAGGCTCTTTAATTCTTCTTCACTTTCTGCCATAAGGGTGGTGTTATCTGCATATATGAGGTTATTGATATTTCTCCCAGCAATCTTGATTCCAGCTTGTGTTTCCTCCAGCCCAGCATTTCTCATTATGTACTCTGCACTAAGTTAAATAAGCAGGATGACAATATATAGCTCTAATACACTCCTTTCTCTATTTGGAACTAGTCTGCTGTTCCATGTTCAATTCTAGCTGTTGCTTCTTGACCTGCATACAGATTTCTCAGAAGGCAGGTTACGTGGTCTCGTATTCCCATCTTTAAGAATTTTTCACAGTTTGTTGTGAGCCACACAGTCAAAAGCTTTGGCAAAGTCACTAAAGCAGAATTAGATGTTTTCCTGGAACTCTCTTGCTTTTTAAATAATCCAATGGATGTTGGCAATTTGATCTCTGGTTCCTCTGCTTTTTCTAAATCCAGCTTGAACATCTGGAAGTTTACAGTTCACTTGCTGTTGAAGCCTGGCTTGGAGAATTTTGAGCATTACTTTGCTAGTGTGTGAGATGAATGCAATTGTGCAGTAGTTTGAACATTCTTTGGTATTGCTTTTCTTTGTGATTGTAATGAAAACTTCCCTTTTCCAATCTTGTCTTATTGGTTATCTTATATATAATAGTCTGTATATGTAGATCCCAGTCTCCCAGCTTATCCCTCCCCTGCCTTCTCCCTTTGGTAGCCTTAAGTTTGTTCTCTACTTCTGTGACTCTACTTTGTTATTAGGTTCAACTGTATCATTTTTCTAGATTTCACGTACATGTGATAGTATATGATATTTATTTTTCACTTTGTGACTTATTTCACACTGTTTGACAATCTCTAGATCCATTTACATCTCTGCAAATGGAACTATTTTATTCTTTTTTATGGCTAAATAATATGCCTTTATATATATATATATAATGTACAACACCTTCTTTATCCATTCCTCTGTTGACATTTAAATTACTTCCATGCCCTTGCTATTGTAAATAGTGTTGCTGTAAACATCAAGGTGCAAGAATCTTCTCAACTTATGGTTTTCTCGGTTTTCTCTGAATATATGCTTAAGAGTGGCATTTCTGGGTCTTATGAGAGCTATCTTTTCAATTTTTTAAGGAACTTCTAAATTGCTCTCCATAGCATGGAAATACAAAAGCCCCTGAATAGCTAAACAATCTTGAGAAAGAAGAATGGAGCTGTGGGAATCAGGCTCCCAGATTTTTGACTACTATAGTACAAAACTAGAGTAATCAAAACAGCATTGTGCTGGCACAAAAAGGAACAAAAACCTAGATCAATAAAATAGGATAGAAAGTCTAGAGACCCCACACACCTATGGTTATTTAAACTATAACAAAGAGGCAAAAATATATAGTGGAGAAAAGACAGTCTCTTAATATTACATTTCAGTCATTGTTTTTAAATCTTCCTCATTATCTAGACTGTGAGACACCAAGATGTGACATTAGTTTTCTATGTACAATGATAACCGAAAATAGATACTCAGATATCTTTGTTTCCTGAATGACTAGGTGGATGAATGAGCAAGTGGACTATTCACTGACTACTCAAGCTTAGGGCTTTATATTTTAGCACATAATATGTTATGTATGGTTATGCAAAAGCACACAAAACTAATGTAAGATTCAGAAAACATGCAAGGGAAAAATTAAACTTGTAACGAATGATAAGGATTCACACAGTTTTATTTGCCAGATGTGTGTAACTTTTTGTTTTGCTATCAACAATGATAATTATTGAATCTGTCAAAAATACTTGCATTTGTATGTTAGAGAATTTCTGAATTCTTAAATTATCTAATTTTACCTTAGATTATCATTGTTCAGCACAAATGGCATAAAGTATACTTTATTTCAAAGCTAATTTTTATATTATAATTTATTTTGTATCATTATTCATTTATTATAATAACTCTAGCAAATGTAATTTCTCTGTCAGATTCTATAACTGATATAACAACATTACTTAAAAGATAATTTGAGGAGTTAAAATTCAGCATAGAGGAATCATTTATTTGTGATTGCCCAAAGCCTTTTCTGTGTTTTCAGCTTTGCCATGAAATAGCCTAGAAGCACCTGATAATCTATTTTACTTGAATTAAACATTTGCACCTCCCAAATCTAAACTTTCTGTATATTTTATCATTTTTCCAAGTTAGTTATTTATAAATTTTGGCATGTCCAAGCATAGAATAGATAGAAAATAGTCAAAATTGTATTTGCTTCTTGATAATGTATTAATTCTGAGTTCTTCTTTTTAACTCAATAAACAGTGGATTCAAATTCATATATATGTTTGTAGTGTAGGGGTTCTAGAATCTTCCACAATAACATTAAATTTGATGATATTCATGATATAAATTGGTGATGATAAAGGTGACAGTAATGAAGATGTAATAATTATTTGCATGTATTTAAAATAATACTATTTCATTGCTAAGTATCATTACAGTTATTAATTAAAGGATTAAATTGAAGATAAATGACATAATCTAACACCCTCTACCTGGAAGAGACAAGTCACAAATACAGATCAAATTTAATATTATTTTCACCGTATATATGATTAATGAGACTATTTGACTACTCCAAACCTTATAAATATGAAAGTATCCTCATACAACTTTTTCCAGGATAATGTATTTATAAGGTTGAAGTAATGTCTTTAGTGTGAAATTCTTCCTTGGATGATAAAATGGAAAAATTCCAGCACTTTTAAAACAGCAGACTTTCCCACTTTATAATATTGCCCATTGAGCACTATCCAATAAAACGACAATAATGTAGATCCAGAGGAAACTATAAATATTACTAATTCTCCTAAACTTAAGAAAACATGCTGCATTTTCAAGCACCTGGGCCACTTTGGCCAATTTGGAATTTTAAGAACTATGAAAACAAAATTCTTTCCAAATAGCAACATTAACCACAAGACAATCAAGCAGGTGAGAGATTAAAGTACTACAACCCATGAACATACAAAGAAAATCACTTACAATAATATTTATTTTATTAGTGGTCTTATGAATAAACATTTAAAACTGAAAGAATCTTCAGTAAACACTAAGACCAGGTTAATCTGTACCAAAAAAATAAATTTGTTATCATTTCAGAATATGGACATCATTCAGATTATTAAAAATGTACAATCAAAATTAATCCTTAATTAGATATTCTCCCATTTCTGTTTGTAGGTGAGACACTATATAATTTATTAAAACTTCTTCCAAATAGTTTGCTTGAGAGATTGTGTCCTGTAACTGGATACAATCCCCAGCCAGTTACCAATGACATCAAAAGAGAGACTCTGCCTAAGTCATGGGCTCCATTTCTGCATAAACAGCCAATAGTTTTTCAGTGGAAAAACTAACAACGATCATACAGTTAAATAATAGCTACATACCTGCCAGGTTACTGTGGCTTTTGGCGTCACTGGCATACATTTTTAATTTGGCCAAATACTATTTTGGTTGCTGCCATGTCATCCCCAGAGGAACTATTCAGCATTCCAAATTGATCTGACATCTGCAGTGCTTCCAGGAATGAGGTTTAAATACACAACACTGATTCTATGGATAGAACTACGATTCTATATAGATACCTTGTAATTCTATAAATATACATTTTCACAATATGTTTTCTATCTATGACAAGCTTTTCTTTAATACATATTTGCTCTTTATCAAGAATTTAAAGCAAAGTATAAATATATGATGAAAGTTAAAAGTACTACTGTTATGTTGGTAAAATTTTATGCAGCTGAAAATCAGTAGCAATGCAAATGAGATGCATTTTAAAAAGAAATGACAGGAAGCACTGATGGGTAAAGTATGAGAGCTGAAAGTCAAATAAATAATGATACTAATAGATTAGTTTCACGAACAGAGTGGATGCGATGCTATATATTCATATGACCGAGATTGAAGGAGGAAGATGTATATGTGTGTGTGTGTGTGTGTGTGTGTGTGTGTGTGTGTGTGTATCTGTGCTGTGCTTAGTTGCTCACTCATGTCCGAGTGTTTGTGACCCCTTGGACTGTAGCCGCCAGGCTCCTCTGTCTATGGAGATTCTCCAGGCAAGAACACTGAAGTGGGTTTCCATGACCTCCTCCAGGTGATCTTCCAACCCAGGGATAGAACCCAGGTCTCCCTTATTGCAGCTGGATTCTTTACCATCTGAGCCACCAGGGAAGCTCAAGACTACTAGCCTGGTAACCTATCCCTTCTGTAGGGGAACTTCCTGACCCAGGAATTGAACCTGGGTTTCCTGTATTGTAGGTGAATTCTGTACCAGCTGAGCTACCAGGGAAGCCTATACACACACACACACACTAATTTGAAGGCTTCCAGGTTGCCTCAGTAGTAAAGAATCTACCTGCCAATGCAAGAGTTGCAGGAGATGTGGCTTTGATTCTTGGATAGGGAAAATCCCCTGGAGTAAGAAACGGCAACCCACTTCAGTATTCTTGCCTGGAAAATTTAATGGACAGATGAGCCTGGCAGGCTACAGTCCATGGGATTGCAAAGTGTAGCACATGACTGAGTGACTGAGCATGCACACATATGATATGAAGCTTACAAGTGAGAGAGGATGGAGAGTATGCACTATAGATGATATTAGAAGTTAGGGAATGAAAATTTTACCTAGAGAGGTAAAGTTGATAGGAAAGAAAGGATGACCTAGGATCAAACCATGAGAGCTACATATATTAAAACATCTCTAAGTTTATAAATTACAAGTTTTTTAATTGCCCCGTATCTTGAGAACAATACATATTTAGGACATTTCAACACCTATTGACAATTTATAGATCATAGTTCTGTGGAAACAAAAGAACAAAGCAAGCAGATCAGAACAAAACTATACATTAAAATGATGTTCTCATTCAAAAAAAAGTAACTCTGTAAAGGCAGAAATCTCGCATCATTCAAAGGTACAACTACAATGTTTTCTGCCCCATTATTATTTTCCATAAAGAACTACCATTTAATTTCTAATATATTAAGTCCTACTGCTTGATTCTCTGAGAGCCAAATTGAAATATTATTAGTACTGATCCAGGCAAGGAGATTCAGCAAAGTCATTCAGGTCATGCACTAAGCAAAACTTTACATTAAGAGATCTATTATAACAGACACTTCATTGCCTTAGGAAATTTAAGGTCTTTTAAAATGCTGCTGCTATTGAAATGCATATAATATTTGATAAGTTCTAAAGTGAAAATGGTTCAGCAGTTTTAACAACTGAATAGAAATCCAGTGGATTAACATTAATGAAATTAGCAGCACATAAATATCTACCTCTCTATCACCTACTACAATGATATTTTATACATAATTAATTGGCCAGTTCTTATTTTCCTTCAAATCTGATGTTTAAACAGCGTAAATGTCTTCCAAATATTTTCTTTTTCAGATCAAAAAAAAAAAATCTTACTAGCGTTATTACATTGTTCCCAAGACAACTGAAAAACAACCATAATTGAAGTGATTCTATTTAAGTAACTGCCTAAATTAGGATAGCTCATGGGGAAACTGAAGATTGTATACAAGAAAAATATACCATAAATATTTAGTGTGTCATTAAAAATCTTAATTACTAGATACATAATTGGTGTTTTTATATCTATAGGTATATAGATATATATAATATACATATATATACACATATATGGCTCAGACAATAAAGAACCTGCCTGCAATGCAGGAGACCCGGATTTGATCCCTGGGTCGGGAAGATCCCTTGGAGTAGGAAATGGTAAACCACTCTAGTATTTTTGCCAGGAGAATTTCATGGACACAGGCTATAGTCCATTGTGTCACAGACTCAGACATGACTGAGTGACAAACATTTTCACTTTCTATATATATACAAAAAAAAAAGACATAAACACTAATATTTCAGCAGTTCTCATTTTACAAAATATGTGTAATCACATTCTGGCTTTGCATACTATAAATGGTGATAGACGGCACAGCCATTGCTGTGGAGATTTACAAATGAAGACTGGACTTCTGGCACCAAGGACTGTTTACAACTGGCAGCTGACTCATTTACAGTCTAAATCTGCTTTAGATTAGATAAGCTAGGTTGTGATCATTTTTTTTTGAACAATGAATGCACTGGTGGAGAAAAGTAATAAAACTGAGACTGCAAAGGAAATATCTGAATTATTGCAGGAGGTTGATAAAAAGAAAAGAAAGTATACCCAAAAGCTGGTCACACAGTCTGAAGACATCAGTCAGTCATCAGTCAGACTGAACAGTAGCTCAGTCATACCTGAGTCTTTGCTACCCCATGGACTACAGCATGCCAGGCTTCCTTGTCCATCACTAACTCCAGGAGCTTGCTCAAACTCATGTCCATCGAGTCAGTGATGCCATCTAGCCATCTCATCTTCTGTCAAACCCTTCTCCTCCTGCCTTCAATCTTTCCCAGCATCAGGGTCTTTTCCAAAGAGTCAGTTCTTCATATCAGGTAGCCAAAGTATTGGAGTTTCAGCATCAGTTCTTCTAATGAATATTCAGGACTGATTTCCTGTAATATGAACTGGTTTGATCTACTTGCAGTCAAGAGACTCTTCAAGAACCTTCTCCAAAACCACAGTTCAAAAGCATCAATTCTTCAGCTCTCAGTTTTCTTCATAGGCCAACTCTCACATCCATCCACGACTGCTGGAAAATCCACAGCTTTGACTAGATGGACCTTTGTGGGCAAAGAAACATCTCTGATTCTTAATATGCTGTCTAGGTTCGTCNCTTCAAGAACCTTCTCCAAAACCACAGTTCAAAAGCATCAATTCTTCAGCTCTCAGTTTTCTTCATAGGCCAACTCTCACATCCATCCACGACTGCTGGAAAATCCACAGCTTTGACTAGATGGACCTTTGTGGGCAAAGAAACATCTCTGATTCTTAATATGCTGTCTAGGTTCGTCATAGATTTTATTCCAAGGAACAAGCATCTTTTAATTTCATGGCTGCAGTCACCATCTGCAGTGATTTTGGAGCCAAAAAAAAAAAAAAAATTAAGTCTGTCACTGTTTCCATTGTTTCCCCATCTATTTGCCATGAAGTGATGGGACCAGACACCATGATCTTAGTTTTTTGAATGCTGGGTTTTAAGTCAGCTTTTTCACTCTCCTCTTTCACTTTCATCAGGAGGCACTTTAGTTCCTCTTAGCTTTCTGCCATGAGGATGGTATCATCTGCGTATCTGAGGGTATTGATATTTCTCCTGGAAATCTTGATTCCAGGTTGTGCTTCATCCATCCCGGTATTTCACAGGATGTACTCTGCATAAAGGTTAAATAAGCGAGGTGATAATATAGCCTTGACGTACTCCTCTCCCAGTGTGAAACCAATCTGTTGTTCCATGTCCAGTTCTAACTGTTGCTTCTTGATCTGCATACAGTCTTCTCAGGAGACAGGTTAGGTGGTCTGGTATTCCCATCTCTTGAAGAATTTTCAACAGTTTGTTTTCGTATACACAGTCAAAGGCTTTGGCATAATCAATAAAGCAGAAGTAGAGGTTTTCTGGAATTCTTTTGCTTTTTTCTATAATCCAACAGATGTTGGCAATTTGATTTCTGGTTCCTCTGCCTTTTTCTAAATCCAGCTTGAACAACTGGAAATTCAGGGTTCATGTACTGTTGAAGCCTGGCTTGGGGAAATTTGAGCATTAGTTTGCTAGCATGTGAAATGAGAGCAATTTTGTGGTAGTTTGAACATTCTTTGGCACTGCCCTTCTTTGGAATTGGAATAAAAACTGATCTTTTCCAGTCTTGTGGCCATGGCTGACTTTTCCAAATTTGCTGACATATTGAGTGGAGCACTTCCACAGCATCTTCTTTTAGGATTTGAAATAGCTCAACTGGAATGGCATGAACTCCATTAGCTTTATTTGTAGTGATGCATCCTAACCCTCACTTGACTTCACATTACAAAATGTTGGCTCTAGGTTTCTTGGTCTTGATGACCCAGAGAGATGATATGGGGAGGGTGGTGAGAGGGGGGTTCAGGATTGAGAACTCATGTACGCCTGTGGTGGATTCATGTCAATGTATGGCAAAACCAATACAGTATTGCAAAGTAAAAATTAAAAAAAAAATTTTTTAAAGAGCAAAAAAAAAAAAAATGTTGGCTCTAGGTGAGTGATCACACCATCATGATTATCTGGGTCATGAAGACCTTTTTGGTATAATTTTTCTGTGTATTCTTGCCACCTCTTCTTCATATCTTCTGCTTTTGTTAGGGCCATACCATTTCTGTCTTTTATTGTGCCCAACTTTGCCTGAAATAATTCCTTGGTATCTCTAATTTTCTTGAGAGATCTCTAGACTTTCACATTCTATTGTTTTCCTCTATTTCTTTGCATTAACCACTAAGGAAGGCTTTCTATTCTCTCCTAGCTATTCTTTTGGAACTCTGCATTCAGATGGGAATATCTTTCTTTTTCTCCTTTGCCTTTTGCTTTTATTCTTTTCTCAGCTATTTGTAAGGCCTTGTCAGACAACCATTTGGCCTTTTTGCATTTGTTTTTGTTGATTACTGCCTCCTGTACAATGTCATTAACCTCCATCCATTGTTTTTCAGGAACTCTGTCTATCAAATCTAATCCCTTGAACCTACTTCCACTGTATAGTTGTAAGGGATTTGATTTAGGTCATATCTGAATGGTCTAGCGGTTTTCCCTACTTTCTTCCATTTAAGTCTGAATTTAGCAAAAGGAGTTCATGATCTAAGCTACCACAGTCAACTCCCAGTCTTTTTTTTTTTTTGCTGACTGTATAGAGCTTCTTCATCTTTGACTGCAAAGAATATAATCAAGTTGATTTCAATATTGACCACCTGGTTATGTCCATGTATGCCCTTGTGTTGTTAGAAGAGTGTGTTTGCTATGAACAGGGTAGGGTGTTCTCTTAGCAAAACTCTGTTAGCCTTTGCCCTGATTCATTTTGTACCTAAGGCCAAATGTGCCTGTTACTCCAGGTATCTCTTTTTTTTTTTTTTCCAGGCATCTCTTGACTTCCTACTTTTGCATTCCAGTACCCTATTATGAAAAGGACATATTTTTGGGGTGTTAGTTCTAGAAGGTCTTGTAAGTTTTCATAGAACCGTTCAACTTCAGCTTCTTCAGTGTTACTGGTTGGGGAATAGACTTGGATTACTGTGGTATTGAATGGTTTGCCTTAGAAATGAATAGAGATTATTCTGTCATTTTTGAGAACACCCTCAAGTACTGCATTTCACTCTTTTGTTGACTATGTGGGCTACTCCATTTCTTCTAAGAAGTTATTGCCCACAATAATAGATACGTATGAAGGCATAGATCATTTGAAAATCAGTTGTTTTAATCAAAAGAGACTTTTCTACAAAGTTACAAAAAATACAAAGAAATATTTTAATTTTATTAACATTTTCAAATAACCTGGCACCCATAATTTTTACCTTTCATTCTTTCTGTTTTTTCTTCTTAATGAAATACATATTTATTTACTATTAGATATTTTTGTTAGCCTATTTATATTAAAAAGTACTTAAAACCTTTATTTTTATTATATATCAATAAAATATAATTTTAATTATTATGTTCATATTTTTTAATCTTAATTAACTTTAGTCTAATATTTATAAAGGAAATTAGATTAACACATTTTGAAGATTTTATTAGGCATAGCATCACTTGAGATTATTCAGGTTTTAGAAATAATATGCAATGTTCCTGTCCTCAAGCAGTTTGAAACTTGGTTGAGAAAACAAATTAAAATTAGGTGAAAATCTAATTTCAACAGAATAGGAATTACATTACAGATTAATAAACATTAAAAACTTATCAATAAATATCTAAATAGTCATCATCAATAAAGTATGAAAGGCATAGAAAATTTCAGAGTGACATCAGTAAAATAGTGGAATAGGATGTTCTAGTCCTTAACTCTCCACAAAAATACTGATTTCCATAATTACTTACAAACAAGAGTTACTTTATGGGAGCCCAGGAGTTTAGTTGAGAAGTTTAAATGCCTCATTAGAGCAAAACATCCAAGAATAGATGCTGGAAGAAGGAAAGAACAGTTTCACTTTATCTGTGTTGCCCAAAGTGACACAATCCAGTGCTAAGAGAGACTCACTAGGCCAGAGATACCTTCCTTGATGGAAAGTCAGAGTCTAAGTGAGTCTAAGTGTCTCAGCCTTGTGAGACAGTGCCCGGGAGGAGGTGCTTTACTGTCTTGTCCCACCTACCATATTGAAAGAATCAGAATGGCTCAAACTTTGGGGGCAGCTAGGAACAGCAATGGCACCCCACTCCAGTACTCTTGCCTGGAAAATCCCACGGATGGAGGAGCCTGGTGGGCTGCAGTCCATGGGGTCGCTAACAGTCGGACAGGCTGAGCGACTTCACTTTCACTTTTCTCTTTCATGCATTGGAGAAGGAAATGGCAACCCACTCCAGTATTCTTGCCTGGAGAATCCCAGGGATGGGGGAGCCTGGTGGTCTGCCATCTACGGGGTCACACAGAGTCTGACACGATTGAAGTGACTTAGCAGCAGCAGCAGGAACAGCAATGGCACCCCACTCCAGTACTCTTGCCTGGAAAATCCCACGGACAGAGGAGCCTCGTAGGCTGCAGTCCATGGGGTCACTAAGATTCAGACACAACTGAGGTATTTCACTTTCACTTTTCACTTTCATGCATTGAAGAAGGAAATGGCGACCCACTCCAGTATTCTTGCCTGGAGAATCCCAGGGACGGGGGAACCTGAAGGGCTGCTGTCTATGGGGTTGCACAGAGTCAGACACGACTGAAGCAACTTAGCAGCAGCAGCAGCAGCAGAAACAGCAAAAAGAAAAGAGTCCTTTCAGCAGATGGGAAAGAAGGGGACATTCCCAAACTCATTTTATGAAAGTAGCATTATTGTGATATCAAAACCAGAAAAGGACACCATAAAAAAAAAAAAAAGAGAGAGAGAGAGAGAAAATTACAGAGCAGTAATCNAAACAGCAAAAAGAAAAGAGTCCTTTCAGCAGATGGGAAAGAAGGGGACATTCCCAAACTCATTTTATGAAAGTAGCATTATTGTGATATCAAAACCAGAAAAGGACACCATAAAAAAAAAAAAAAGAGAGAGAGAGAGAGAAAATTACAGAGCAGTAATCCTGATAAAGCTTCCCAGGTAGTTCAGCAGTTAAGAATTCACCTGCCAACAAAGGAGATGCAGGAGATGTGGGTTTGATCACTGAGTTAGGAAGATTCCCTGGAGGAGGAAGTGACAACCCTGGCAGTATTCTTGCCTGGAAAATCCCATGGACAGAGGACTCCGGTGGACTATATTCCATGTGGTTCCAAAGAGTTGGACACAACTAAAAAATGACAGAGCACACATAGCTCACTCAAACCTGATATACATAGATGCAAAAATCCTTAACAAAATCCTAGCAAACTGAATTCCANCCCTGGAGGAGGAAGTGACAACCCTGGCAGTATTCTTGCCTGGAAAATCCCATGGACAGAGGACTCCGGTGGACTATATTCCATGTGGTTCCAAAGAGTTGGACACAACTAAAAAATGACAGAGCACACATAGCTCACTCAAACCTGATATACATAGATGCAAAAATCCTTAACAAAATCCTAGCAAACTGAATTCCACAGTACATTAAAATTATTGTATACTTTGATCAAGTGGGATTTATCCCTGAAATGCAAGGATGGTTCATCCCTTGCAAATCTGTAAATATGATACATCATATTAACAGAATGTGGGCAAAAATCATATAATCATCTACAAGAGATGTAGACAAAAAATTTCACAAAATTTAATATTTGTTCTTGATAAAAACTCTCAACAAATTAAGCATGGAAGAAATGTACCTCAATATAATAAAGGAAAACATATATATGACAAGCTAACAGCTAACATCATATCCAACGGGAAAAAGCAGAAAATGTTCTCTAAAATCATGGACAAGACAGGGATAGCCACTCTTGCCACTACTATTTGGCATAGCACTAGAAGTTCTATAGAACTTCTTTCTGTGGAAAAGACTCTGATGCTGGGAAAGATTGAAGGCAAGAAGAGAAGGGGATGACAGAGTAGATGAGATGGCTGGATGGCATCACCAACTTCATGGTCATGGGTTTGAGCAAGTTCTGGAATTTGGTGATGAACAGGAAAGCCTGCCATGCTGCTGTCCATGGGGTCACAAAGAATTGTACATGACTGAGTGACTGAACTAAACTGAACTGAGAAGTTCTAACCAGAACCATTAGACAAGAAAAGGAAATAAAAATTATCTAAATCAGAAAAGTAGAAGTAAAATTATCTGGAGATGATATGACTTTATACATAGAGAACTCTAAAAACTCCTCCAAAAAATTGTCAGAACTAATAAATTTAGTAAAGTTACAGGATACAAAATTAGCAGAAATCATTCACATTTCTATACATCAAAAATAAATGTCTGAAAAAATTAATAAAACAATCTTATTTAAAAAAAAATAAAAAATAATTAAATATTCAAGAATAAATTTAAGTAAAATTTGTACATTAAAAACTATCAACCATTGATAACAGAATTTGCAGATACAAATATATGGAAAAATAATTCATGTTCATGGATTGGAAGAATTAATGTCACTCTCTAATTTCATACTAGTCAAAGTGACCTAGAGATTAAATTCAATCTCTATCAAAATTTCAATGATATTTTTCATAGAAATAGAAAAAACAATTTTACAGTTCATATGAAAACTCAAAGGAATACAAACAACAAAAGCACTCTTGAGAAAGAATAACAAAACTGAAAGCATCATGTTCCCTGATTTCAAACCATATTACAAAGCTATAGTAATCTGAACAGAGTTATGCTGGCATTAAAACAGGCTTATAAACCAATGGAACAGACAGAGATTGCAGAAAAACCACACCAAAACAACATAGCTACAGCTACCTGTACAGTTCTTCTACAAGGGCTCTGTGAATACAAAACGGGAAAGTATAGTCTCTTCAGTAAACAGTATTGGGAAAATGGTATATCTATATGGAAAGCAATTAAATTGTACCCTCTTTTTACCATGTACAAAATTCAACTCAAAATGGATTAAAGATTCATATGCAGTCCTGAAATAGTGAAATTTTAAGAAGAAAACACAGAGAAAATGCACCTTAACACTAATCCACAATGAGATACCACCTTATACCTTTTAAGATGGCTATTGCTAAAAAAAATGATAACAAGTGTTGGTGAGGATGTGGATAAAAGGGAATCTTGCACACTATTGTTGGGAATGTGAATTTGTGCAGTCATTATGGAAAACAACATGGAGGTTTAAAATATAAACATAAATAGTTCTATTTAAAAATAGAACTACCATATGATCTAGCAATCCAACTTGTGGGTATTTATCCAAATGAACTGATATCAGATTCTTGGAGAAATATCTGTATTCCCAAGTTCATTGCAGCATATACAAAATAACCAAGATATGGAAATAACTTGTTTAAATATATATAATGGAATATATATTTGGAAAATATATACCCTAAATATATATAATGAAATATATGTTAATATATATAATAGAATATTATTAGCCTTAAAGAAGAAAATCTTCCCATTTTAATGACATGAATGGACCTGGAGGATAATTATGCTAAGTGAAATAAGCCAGACACAGAAAGATGAGTACTAAATGATCTAATTTATAAGTGGAACGAAAAGTAGTCAAACTAGAGAAGCAGATTACAAAATAGTGATTATCATGAGTCATATGGAGGAGGAAATGAGCAGGTGATGGTCAAAGGGTACAGTGTTTCCATTATTCAAAACAAATTAATTCTGGAGATCTACTATGAAGTTTAGTGAATATAACTAATAATCCTGTATTGTATACTTAAAAGATGGTAGAACTTGTGTTCTTACCACAAACACAAAAACACATGCAAATACACACACAAATAATTAAAGTAATAAGGAGGGGAGATAGAAAAGTTTGAAGGATGATGGGATACATCTATGGCCTTGTGGTGGTGAAAGTTCCAAAGGTATATTTGTATTTGTGTGTTTGCTCAGTCTTGTCCAACTCTTGTGAGTCCACCAGACTCCTCTGTCCATAGAATTAACCAGGCAAGAATACTGAAGTGGGTTGGTTGCCATTTTCTCCTCCAGGGGATCTTCCTGACCCAGGGATATGCATTTCCTGTGTCTCCTACATTGTCAGGCAGATTCTTTACAACTGAGCCACCTGGGAAGCCCAGGTAAGTGTATAAACACACCCCTGAAGCATCAAGTTGTATACATTAAATGAATGGCTTTTTACATATCAAAATTAAACCTCAATTAAGTGGTAGAAAATGAAAAGCAAAAATCCCGACATATTTCATTCATGCGGAAATGTTTAGGTGGAAAATAGCTATATGAAAGAATTCTGTTTTCATCCACAGGGCTGTCAAAAGTTTTAATACTTTTGTTATCCATGTTTCTGGCTTTCCTTTCTTATGACACATCATACTGAAATAGATGAAGAAAAAGAAAATCCTAAGAAAGTTTCAACAAATCCACTCCAATTCAGTTGATAGAAGTATACAATAAACTAATTCAACAATCATGCATTTGTGTCTAACACATGTGAATCACAATACTAGAGATTTTTTAAAATGAGGTTCTGAGTGTATTTTCTTACTTTACTAACTTACAGGATCAACCAAATATAGACTACACAAACTGTGAAAGTATCAGGCTGTCAGACTGGCTGAATTCAGAAAGATATTATATTTGTTTCTATGAGAATGTTCAGGCTATTTTGTATACCAAACATCTGAATTAGAAAGACATTAATTCCATAGAAACGAGGTTAAAATGTGAACATAATACAAACTGAAGATCACCACCATTTTCTATAAATGTATACAGAGACAGTGGCTGTAGTTTACAAATTAGGCACTTGAAGGCTTAAGATTTTTTTAACTGAAAAAAAAAAATGTGTGAGAATAATTAATTTTGTATAGAAAGAGCCAAAATTTTGCACTCCTCTTTTTACACTTTTGTATACCAAAATACTTATGAAAATGAACACTTCATCTTCATTGTTGAAACAACAGCATATAAGTCATTAAGAATATTTCTATTTTTCCTGAATATATGTCTGTAATCTGCTCTGTCTAAAATGATAGGAGCTTGTCATATGTGGCTATTCATGTTGGAAAAATGATTATTCCAAAGTGAAATGTGCTTTAGACTATGTAAAAAATATGTACCATATTTCAAGGAGTTAGTAGTAAGTATTGGAAAATCTCTCATTGGTGTCTTAAATTGATTATAATATTCTGGATATTTTACTTAAATAAAAAATATTTCTAACATTAATTTTGCCTTTTCTTTCTTACTTTTATAATATGGCTACAATGTTTATAGCCTCTTATTCTTATTGAATTATTTAATGAGAATAAC
>SJYX01014311.1:300863-351636 GCA_006410675.1 Oreotragus oreotragus
GCTTACTCCTTGGAAGAAAAGTTATGACCAACCTAGATAGCATATTCAAAAGCAGAGACACTTTGCCGACTAACGTCCGTCTAGTCAAGGCTATGGTTTTTCCTGTGATCATGTATGGATGTGAGAGTTGGACTGTGAAGAAGGCTGAGCGCTGAAGAATCGATGCTTTTGAACTGTGGTGTTGGAGAAGACTCTTGAGAGTCCCTTGGACTGCAAGGAGATCCAACCAGTCCATTCTGAAGGAGATCAACCCTGGGATTCCTTTGGAAGGAATGATGCTAAAGCTGAAACTCCAGTACTTTGGCCACCTCATACAAAGAGTTGACTCTTTGGAAAAGACTTTGATGCTAGTAGGGATTGGGGGTAGGAGGAGAAGGGGACGACAGAGGATGAGATGGCTGGATGGCAACACAGACTCGATGGATGTGAATCTGAGTGAACTCCGTGAGTTGGTGATGGCAGGGAGGCCTGGCATGCTGTGATTCATGGGGTTTGCAGAGAGTCGGACATGACTGAGCAACTGAACTGAACTGAACTATTACAAGATTATTTTAGGTGTTGTAAAACATTAAACCTCTAATGTTAGCCTTATTTAAACTGTAGAGAGTCAACATGTGAAAGGTTAAATATAACTAAAACCAAGTCAACCTTTCCAATTAGTACAAGAAGTTTCATATTGCTATACCCTTTTTACAAAGAAAGCTGGACACCTATCCAGGAGAAATATGTAACTTTTTTCCTATCTGCCAGAAGTTAGTTTATTTCTTAGCCCAATGAATACACTTTGATTTGTTTTTTGTTTTTTTTTTCTATTTTTATGGAAAGAGCATTTCTTCTCATGCTGTCAAGACTTCCTCACACTTAATTTCCCTCAACCCCTTCCCTAAAATATTCCCCTTCTACGATTAACTGTTTTTATTTTCTGAAAAAACTGATGCAAATTAAGCCAGAAATGGAGAAGGCAATGGCACCCCACTCTAATACTCTTGCCTGGGAAATTCCATGGATGGAGGAGCCTGGTAGACTGAAGTCCATGGGTTTGTGAAGAGTCGGACATGACTGAGCAACTTCACTTTTACTTTTCACTTTCATGCATTGGAGAAGGAAATGGCAACCCACTCACGTGTTCTTGCCTGGAGAATCCCAGGGATAGGAAGACTGGTGGTGGGCTGCCATCTATGGGGTCACACAGAGTCGGACACGACTGAAGCGACTTAGCAACAAGNGACATGACTGAGCAACTTCACTTTTACTTTTCACTTTCATGCATTGGAGAAGGAAATGGCAACCCACTCACGTGTTCTTGCCTGGAGAATCCCAGGGATAGGAAGACTGGTGGTGGGCTGCCATCTATGGGGTCACACAGAGTCGGACACGACTGAAGCGACTTAGCAACAAGCCAGAAATCTCTTTAAGCAGGTTCTCCAGAGACAAACTCAATTCCCATGTAAAGTGTTCAGTAGAATGATACACCTTTAATGTTCAGTAGAGCCTTTCTCCCAGGGGCTTCCAGATGGTTTAGTGGTAAAGAATTGTCCAGCCAATGCAGGACACAGTGGTTCAATCCCTAGGTCAGGAAGATTCCCTGGAGGAAAAAATGGCTACCCACTGCAGTATTCTTGCTAGGACTGTCCCATGGACAGAGGAGCCTGGTGGGCTACCATCCATGGGGTCACAAACAGTCAGACACCACTTAGTGACTGAGCGCACAAGCGTGCACACACACACACACACACACCCCACAGGCTTTCTCCCAACCCCATAATAATATAACAGACTTTTAGGTAGCCATAGATTTGCATTCTCCTTCATTTCTTTGTTACTTTTGTCACACAGAGGAAACCATTTATGGTTTCTGAATATAAATTAGCACACACACTGAACTGGGGGAAACCAGGGTGTTATGATGATTGAAGATTTAAGTTTAAAAAGAAGAAAATGGAACTTAAGTACTAGTTATATTACTTAGGAACTGTTGACCTCAATCAAGCCATTTAAAATCGGTGAGCTTCAGTATTTTTCCCCCTGTAATACATGATAATATGTTTTGTTTTCACTATGAGACTATTAGAAGAGAAAAACATATAAATGTATATCAGTGTATTTTTAAACATGACACTTTATCAATATGAGCTTATCACCTATCGATTACCCTGCTAGGCATTTCCTAGGCTATTAAATTATAGAAAGAATAGGCTCATTAAAAAAGGAGACAAAGAAGTTAAACTGAAAATGTTAACTAATTTGTGAACTTTAATTTCAGGGCAATGTTCAGCTAGGTTCATCTCTAGTATATAAACTCTATCACAAAAGTGCATTAACAGTTATCATAAAATTGCAAATCCCTGCAGACTTTGAAAATGACTTTCTCATAACATACCCTTTATATATGTCTGCAGTTCCTGTGCAAAGGTTTTTTTCCCCTAGTTACATAAAAATCTAAAAGTGGTCTTTCTCACTTTGATATCTGGCTGTCAGTTTCTGGGACTAACTGTGCTGGAACACTATCTAAGGCCATCAACAACAACATTTCCAGGTTTTTAGCATTTATCATTCCTGACATCTGTTGAAGATATCTCCTCTACTTGCCTTCAGCCCCTGTCTATTAAACTACCCAAACATTCATTTATTAGTAGCTAAACCAGGGTTAGTGAGATTCTGCACCTATCATACGATCAGCATTCATCTAAGCATCTATGTTGAATTTTTGCCACAGAGTCTTGCAATTATTAACTGGGATAAATCCCAAAGTATTATATTCTTCAAGGAGAACCAAAACATGGCTTTGAACCCAAAGTAACTGAGATAGCAGAGCTTTGCAGAATTAGAATTCATCTACAGGATGCATGCATTCATTTTTAGAAAGAAGATCATTCTTAGTTTCATTTTTTAAAAGTAAATCTTTAGGAAGAATTAAGCTTAAACTCACTGGTTTCTCTAAGTTAAATATGCTTGTTTATTTTGTTTTGCAACTTTTCTTTAACTTTTTTATAATATATTTGTCCATTCTATTTACACTACCTTCCCTATAGTTCAGATGGTAAAGAATCTGCCTGCAATGCAGGAGACCTGAGTTTGATCCCTGGGTCAGGAAGATCCTCTGGAGAAGGAAATAGCAATCCACTCCACTATTCTTGCCTGCAGAATTCCATGGACAGAGGAGCCTGATGGGCTACAGTTTGTGAAGTTGCAAAGAATCAGACATGACTGAGCAACTAACACACACATTTACACTATAGGTTTCTTAGAATCATAACACTTAAAGCCATCTAAGCCATTTGCCTCTTATTTTTAAAGAAACTAGTAAGACTTCAGTTCATTTCAGTTCAGTCACTCAGTCGTACTTGATCTTTGTGACCCCATGGACTGCAGCACAGCATGCTTCCCTGTCCACCAACTCCCAGAGCTTGCTTAAACTCATATCCATATAGTCGGTGGGACAGCGACGTCATCCAACCATTTCATCCTCTGTCATTCCATTCTCCTGCCCTCAATCACTCCCAGGATCAGAACCTTTTCCAGTGAATCAGTTCTTCACATCAGGTGGCCAAAGTATTGGAGTTTTAGCTTCAACATCAGTCCTTCCAATGAATATTCAGGGTTGATTTCTTTTAGGATTGACTAGTTTGATCTCCTTGCAGTACAAGGCACTCTCAAGAGTCTTCTCCAACACCACAGTTCAAAAGCATCAATTCTTTGGCAGTCAGCTTTGTTTATAGTCCACCTCTCACATTCATGCATAACTACTGGAAAAACCATAGCTTTGACTAGACAGACCTTTGTTGGTAAAGTAATGTCTCTGCTTTTTAATATACTGTCTAGGTTGGGTCATAGCTTTTCTTCCAAGGAGGAAGTGTCTTTTAATTTCATGGCTTCAGTCACCATCTGCAGTGATTTTCAGTTTAGTTCAGTCACTCAGTCATGTCCAACTCTTTGCGACCCCATGAACTGCAGCATGCCAGGCCTCCTGGTCCATCATCAACTCCCAGAATTTACAGAAACTCATGTCCATTGAATCACAGTGATTTTGGAGACCCCCAAAAATAAAGTCTCTCACTATTTCCATTGTTTCCCCATCTATATTCCATGAATTGGGACCGGAGACCATGACCTTCTTTTTCTTAATATTGAGTTTTAAACCAGCTTTTTCACTCTTCTCTTTCACTTTCATCAAGAGGCTCTTTAGTTATTAATTTTCTGCTATAAGGGTGATGTCAATTGCATATCTGAGGTTATTGATATTTCTTCTGCTAATATTGATTCGAGCTTGTGCTTCATACAGCCTGGCATTTCACATGATGTACTCTGCATATAAGTTAAATAAGCAGGGTGACAATATACAGCCTTGAAGTACTCCTTTCCCAAATTGGAACCAATGTGTTGTTCCATGTACAGTTCCAACTGTTGTTTCTTGATCTGCATACAGATTTCTCAGGAGGCAGGTCAGGTGGTTTGGTATTCCCATCTCTTAAAAAATTTTCACAGTTTGTTATGATCCACACAGTCAAAGGCTTTGGCATAGTCAGTAAAGCAGAAGTAGATGTATTTCTGGAACTCTCTTGCTTTTTTGATGATCCAACAGATGTTGGTAATTTGATCTCTGGTCCTCTGCTTTTTCTAAATCCAGCTTGAACATATGAAGTTCACAGTTCACATACTGTTGAAGCCTGGCTTGGAGAATTTTGAGCATTACCTTGCTAGCATGTGAGATGAGTGCAATTGTGTGATATTTTGAACATTCTTTGTCATTGCCTTTCTTTGGGATTGGAATGAAAACTGACCTTTTCCATTCCTGTGACTACTGCTAATTTTTCCAAATTTACTGCCATATTGAGCACAACACTTTAATAGCATCACTTGAGTGCATATCATATTGAATGTAGCACTTTAACAGCATAAGGTTTATAATGAAGCAGCCCTGAAATTAAAAGATGCTTACTCCTTGGAAGGAAAGTTATTACCAACCTAGATAGCATATTCAAAACCAGAGACATTACTTTGCCCACAAAGGTCCATCTAGTCAAGGCTATAGTTTTTCCAATGGCCATGTATGGATGTGAGAGTTGGACTGTGAAGAAAGCTGAGCGCCAAAGCATTGATGCTTTTGAACTGTGGTGTTGGAGAAGACTCTTGAGAGTCCCTTGAACTGCAAAGACATCCAACCAGTCCATCCTAAAGGAGATTAGTCCTGAGTGTTCCTTGGAAGGAATGATGCTGAAGCTGAAACTCCAATACTTTGGCTACCTCATGCGAAGAGTTGACTCATTGGAAAAGACCTTGATGCTGGGAGGGATTGAGGGCAGGAGGAGAAGGGGACGACCAAGGATGAGATGGCTGGATGGCATCACTGACTCGATGGACATGAGTTTGAGTGAACTCCGGGAGTTGATGATGGACAGCGAGGCCTGGCTTGCTGCAATTCATGAGGTCGCAAAGAGTCGGACATGAATGAGCAAATGAACTGAACTGAACTGAATTGATGACTTCCAAAAATTTGAATTTAAATTATTTCTTTAGCTAGGGTTCCAAATTAACTTTTCAATCTCTAAATCAGACACATCTGAAACATTTCATTACTATGTTCTATTTTTAGACTTTTCCACATCTCAAGAGAAACTGACAACTCATGAAGTAGTGAGTTTTCATTTACTATAGTTAAATAAAGGTTCTCCCACATTCATCTTGTTCCTTCCAGCCTTAGTCTATGATTGGTAGGGATGTGACCAAGCAGAACTGTATCCCTAGGCTACACTAAAGGAATTGCTACTCCTTACTACATCGCTACACTGTCCCTATTTTAAGATAGTATTATCAACACTTCCATTTCATTACCACTGGTTTACTTCATGTTTTGCTGACACTGCTAAATATAAAAGAGCCTTGGTATTTATAGCAATGCAAAAAATTATCTTTATCACTTCAGTTATTAAAACTGTTATATTAAAATAAAAATCCTACACAATAAAAGTTCTTCCTCTTTCATAAAATAATTTTAATATAAAAATACAAAATCCTTTTCTTTTAATCCCCTTAAATATATCTTTCTTAAAAAAAAAAACACAGATTAAATGCAAATTTCACTAAAATTCCATTCAGACATTCTTAAAAGACACAGCACCACAGGCCATCCCAAGATGCCCCTGTGTTTGATTTTGTGAGTTAATCAGTCATACATTTAACAATACAGAAACATGAGGCTGCAAAGAACCACTATGTGTCAACAACACAGCCCTGTTACCACATATATTCAGAAACTGTATCTTGTATAAAGGGAAATATAGTTTACTAGGGAATACATATGTGAAAGCAAGTACTTTAAATTACAGTAATTTTAAAGAGATAAAAAATTGTGCAAAATTGTTTATTAAGAAACATTTTTCCAAAGTTACAGAAGCCTATAAGCAAGCAATCCTATCTTTGCCTACATCCGTCAGCTCTATTCATAACTCAAAGTTCTGATTCAAACTGAAAGCAAGCATCTGAGATACATAAACAGATAAATTTTATCAAAGTATTTTCTGTCACATCCTATTATGGTGATTCTGCTACCACACAGATTCTACCATGTATCATGTAAGGTAACAAGATATCTCAGAAGTAACAATGGAACAGAACTAAACAGTATTGTTCATTCACTGTGACAACACTTGCTTTTAGCAGAGTTATCCAAGGTTGCATTTTCTATTTACATGACACAAATATATTGGCTTTTGTTGTAAAGTTCCTTTCTCTATATAGTGTTGTAATAATATGTATTATATTTCTTCCTTTCATGTGATATTATATACAGATAATATTATTTATATTTGGTATAGATTTGTATCAAACTCTTCATTTTGAATTTATTTTCCTGATGACATGGAAACTATTTCAAATAAATATCCATATCACTTACTTGGAATATTTAAAAAATTCTAGGATCAGGAAACATTTACAGATATGAGAATATATCCCATTAACTATCGCACAATTGCACTCATCTCATATGCTAGTAAAGTAATGCTCAAAATTCTCCAAGCCAGGCTTCAGCAATATGTGAACCGTGAACTTCCTGATGTTCAAGTTGGTTTTAGAAAAGGCAGAGGAACCAGAGATCAAATTGCCAACATCTACTGGATCATTGAAAAAGGAAGAGAGTTTAGAAAAACATCTATTTCTGCTTTATTGAATATGCCAAAGCCTTTGACTGTGTGGGTCACAATAAACTGTGGAAAATTCTTAAAGAGATGGAAATACCAGACCACCCGACCTGCCTTTTGAGAAACCTGTATGCAGGTCAGGAAGCAACAGTTAGAACTGGACATGGAACAACAGATTGGTTCCAAATAGGAAAAGGAGTACATCAAGGCTGTATATTGTTACCCTGCTTATTTAACTTATATGCCTAGTACATCATAAGAAATGCTGGGCTGAAGGAAGCACAAGCTGGAATCAAGATTGCCGGGAGAAATGTCAATAACCTCAGATATGCAGATGGCACCACCCTTAGGGCAGAAAGGGAAGAAGAACTAAAGAGCCTCTTGATGAAAGTGAAAGAAGAGAGTGAAAAATTTGGCTTAAAGCTCAACATTCAGAAAAAGAAGATCATGACATCTGGTCCTATCACTTCATGGCAAATAGATGAGGAAACAGTGGCTGACTTTATTTTTCTGGGCTCCAAAATCACTGCAGATGATGACTGCAACCATGAAATTAAAAGATTCTTGCTTCTTGGAAGGAAAGTTGTGACCAACCTAGACCTGTCTCTTATACACATCTAGATGTGTATAAGAGACAGGTCTGGTTCAGGGATAAATAAGGACATTCTTGTTCGGGGAGGCAGGCTGTTTCCTCTCAGATATAAGTGATCCAATGAGTATAAAGGAGATGATTAAAGGGAAAAAAATTTGGCCTGTCATGAGGCTAAAGTAATGGCTCAGACCTCCTGCTATTTAGAGCCTGCATTTATGCTCTGACGTTGACTATCTGTCAGTAGGGCTTGGGCAGTTGGGAAAAAAGGAGACAATCCGAGGAAATAGGAATTCAGGGATGCTTCAGAGCAGAAAATGATCTGCCTTCTACACATTCACAAAAAAGGGAAGATTGCTTTTAAATTAATATAATCTTTTCTGTAACAACTCTTTCTCCAATTCACAAGCTCTTAATCGCTTATTTTTCCCCTTTGGCTAGTTGAGTTTTCTCCAGTTTTGCACAGTACAAAAATAAAAGCAAACCTAGGCATTCATGTAGTATTTATCTCTTGAAAATAAATGAGCATCACCTAATGATATGCCTTCTAATGAATTCATCAATTTAGCATATATTTCTATTGGAAATTACAACATGTCACTATGAAAAATGCCATTTATTTACAAAGCAAATGGTTGATATTCCAAACAGACTTATTAGAGAAAGTAAAGTTATTCCACCACTTGGAATTTCATAAAGTGAGCAACCCACCAGATCTTGGTAGTATGGAAACTAACTGAAACCAATTTTGCAGAAGCTTTATATTCAAATGCAGCTAAAGTGTCAGACCTTAGCTTCAGGTCAACTTCAATGTAGCATTTATTAATAATACTAAAACCCACAAAAACCTGAAAAAATAGCATGCGTTTTCTTCTTAGGATCTCAAAGTGCTTCTCCTAAATTATCTAATTTATTCTCATGGCACATTTCTTTAAGGAAAAGAAGGCAAAAACTTAAGGTAATCTTAATGTACACTTTACCAAACAACCTCAAGAGGATCTTGGGACATTCTGGCACTGAAACCTGAAGGCTTATAGCCAACTGGCTACATGTCTGGTGGTCCTGTAGCTGGGCTTTCTAATGGACATCTTGGGGCTGGGGAAGGGTTGGCTTTATAGGGAGGATGGAATAGGTGATAACCCAAGAGATGTTACTTAAGAGATTTTACTTAAGAGATGTGTACTTAAGAGATGCTTGGAATATAAGTTGAGGTTTGGCAACAATACCCTACTTAATTGTAATGCTGCCTTACAGCTTACACTTTCACTTAGGAATATCTATAAAACTCTTAGCATACATTATTTCACCAGTACTTTTATTAATTGTGAGCTTACTATAGAAGAAAAATAATTAATATAAAGTTAGTATTTTCATAAAAATTTCATAAATAGAGTGTTAATTACCAAGGATATTCAGGCATAGACAGGACTTCAGGATTACAAAGAGGTAGCTGGAAATCCAGGAAGGAGTACAGAATGAAAGGGAAGATTTATAAAAAGGAAGAGTGATGAAGACAAACAGATATTTTTCATAATACTGCATATCATTAGAGCTAAAAATGACAGGCCCATAGCTCTGGGTTTTGTAGATTGTTCCAGATTTTATTCTTTAGCACTAAATGATTTGTGTGCATGCTTAGTTACTCAGTTGTGTCTGACTCTTTTGACCCCAAGAACTGTAGCCTGCCAGGCTTCTCTGTTCATGGGATTTCCCAGGCAAGAATACTGGAATGGGTTGCAATTTCCTCTCCCAGAGAATCTTCCTGACCTTGGAATTGAAACAGTACCTCTTGCATCTCTGGCACTGGCAGGCAGATTCTTTACTGAGCCACCTGGGAAGTACACTAGACTACTTATCTACAGTTGTTATAGAGACTTGTTGTTTTAAGAGAGAACCAAATATATAAGAAAATTCAGGAGTCTCCCAACAATTCTAGTTTACCCTCTGGGCCCAAAAGCAACCTTTTGGAAGTTTGCCAGAACAGTGACACTCCTAGAGAACAGAGAAAACAGTCTGTGGTATCCACAATTCAAGAGGAATTAACTTTATAAACATATATATATATATATATATATATATATATATATATATATGTAATATGGCAGAAAGTGAGGAGGAGCTAAAAAGCCTCTTGATGAAAGTGAAGGAGGAGAGCGAAAAAGTTGGCTTAAAGCTCAACATTCAGAAAACGAAGATCATGGCATCCGGTCCCATCACTTCATGGGAAATAGATGGGGAAACAGTGGAAACAGTGTCAGACTTTATTTTTTTGGGCTCCAAAATCACTGCAGATGGTGACTGCAGCCATGAAATTAAAAGACGCTTACTCCTTGGAAGAAAAGTTATGACCAACCTGGATAGTATATTCAAAAGCAGAGACATTACTTTGCCGACTAAGGTCCGCCTAGTCAAGGCTATGGTTTTTCCTGTGGTCATGTAATGTTTATATTTGCTTTTATTTCCAGTATTCTGGGAGGCGGATCATTGAGGATCCTGCTGTGATTTATATTATAACATAATTAAATTTAATTTTGGATTCTGACATATCCAAATAAACATGCACAACTTAATCAATATCTTCTTAGAGCTCACATTCTAGAATTTCATTAATTGAATATAATCACTACATGTAAAGAAATATTTTACGATTTTTCCAATCTTCAATTTAGAATTAATTAATACTAATCTTATACTTTAAATGCTCTGGAATAACAAATCATGTGTAAATGTGAATATTTATTCCAGGAAATACATGTGTTAAAGCACAACTTAATACCCTGGAGTAATAGAGCTTAGTATTAGAATTTGAGGATCTATGGGCTTTCCAGAAGCATTCCAAGGGCATAATATGCCAATAATTCTGTACATGGGAACTGAAACCTGGGAATTCTAAGTCACTTAGTTGCTTTGCTTTAAACTTGGTCAAGAAATGGCTTACGTCAACAGCATAGCTCCAGTGAGAAAAAGTAGTCAGCACGTACTAGTTCTCAGTAAAAGTGTTAATCGCTCAGTCATGTTGCACTCTTTGCAACCCTATGGACTGTAGCCCACCAGGCTCTTCTGTCCATGGAATTCTCCAGGCAAGAATACTGAAGTGTGTAGCCATTCCCTTCTCCAGGGTATCTTCCCAACCCAGGGATGGAGCCTGAGTTTCCTGCATTGCAGGCAGATTTTTACCATCTGAGCCACTAGGGAAGCATTTAAGTCAAGGCAAGTTTCAAATGATGAGCATGATAGTACCTTAATTTAAATGTGATGCTAGCATGTCATGCACAGTTATGCTTCACAGGAACATTCCAAGCACAATGAGATAAACAGTAAGGTGAGGTGAAGTCGTTCAGTCGTGTCCGACTCTTTGCGACCCCGTGGACTGTAGCCTACCAGGCTCATGTTGCACTCTTTGCAACCCTATGGACTGTAGCCCACCAGGCTCTTCTGTCCATGGAATTCTCCAGGCAAGAATACTGAAGTGTGTAGCCATTCCCTTCTCCAGGGTATCTTCCCAACCCAGGGATGGAGCCTGAGTTTCCTGCATTGCAGGCAGATTTTTACCATCTGAGCCACTAGGGAAGCATTTAAGTCAAGGCAAGTTTCAAATGATGAGCATGATAGTACCTTAATTTAAATGTGATGCTAGCATGTCATGCACAGTTATGCTTCACAGGAACATTCCAAGCACAATGAGATAAACAGTAAGGTGAGGTGAAGTCGTTCAGTCGTGTCCGACTCTTTGCGACCCCGTGGACTGTAGCCTACCAGGCTCCTCCGTCTATGGGATTCTCCAGGCAAGAATACTGGAGTGGGTTGCCATTTCCTTCTCCAGGGGATCTTCCCAACTGAGGGATCGAACCCAGGTCTCCCGCATTGGAGGCAGACGCTTTAACCTCTGAGCTACCAGGGAAGTCTGAAATAAACAGTAAGAGATAAATGATTTTTTTAAAAGTAAATGAATAGCTAGATGGGGGCATTAAATCCATCAATCCATTCTAACAGATATGAGATATACTTATTTAACAAATGACTTTCTTCTGCATATACCAAAAATATTGTTAGTACTCAGGTTTCTGATTTAAGCTCTCTGCATTTTACTCATCTATATAATCTTCTTGGGGCAACCATTTCATCCACATTCACTCTAAATATATGCACTTAGATTTTCTCAGACCACAGTTGCTGAAGAAACTATTAGTAGCAATGACTTCTGTGGAAATTAAAGCCCTGGTAAATTAGTACTTCTTTACAAGGATATTCACTAAAGTCTTAAAAGTGTTATTCTATCTATATTTCTACCTAATATTATAAAACTCCAAAACCAGTACATAATTTTTACAAGCCTTTTCTGCTTCTAGGATGGTACTCTCCCTAAGCTTGATGTAATATTTTTGTTTCAATAATTTACTATTTAGTTTGTATTGAACACTCTAGATTATTGTTTCTAGATGAAGTTTCCCAACAAAGCTAGGAAACTCTGTTTTCTCTTTTGTTGTGGTTGAAGGACTGGCCTCAGAAGACAATTTGTTCATTCAACAAGTGTTTGATGAGGATCAACAAATATGCCAGTTTACAAAGTAGTTATAAGTGAAAATGTACTAATGAGTTCTCAGACTACTGGTTCATGCATGTGTATGTGCTAAGTCGCTTCAGTTGTACCCGGCTCTTTGTGACCTTATGGACCATAGCCTGCCAGGCTTCACTGTCCATGGGATTCTCCAGGTGAGAATACTGGAGTCTGTTGTCACGCCCTCCTCCAGAAACTAGTGGTAAAAACTGGCATATAAACAGATTAGTTACAGCATAAATGATGCTTACTATGACAGAGGTGTACATTTAGTGCTTCAAATCATCCACCTCTGTGTGAGTCAAAGAAGCCTCACAGTAGATAATGGCACTTAAGATGACGCTCAAAGGCAGTCTGCCAGGTAGAGACGGGAACTGAATCTAAAAAGAAAAATAGCACAGCAAAAGGCACAGTTTAAGAAAATGACCATTTGTTAATGGATAAAAAGGTATAATGACATAATGTTTACGGGGGAGAAGACAAGGGTATGACAGAGGGCAATGCACTGGAGAAAGGTAAAGATCACCAGACTGGGAAGAGGTCTATTTGCCAGATTCAGGAATTTTTATTTACTTTTTTAAGCTACTGGAGACTATAAATTATCTTTCTAAAAATACCTAAAGTGGGAGATGGTTAACCCAAGGAAACGCCAGAGCCAGGAAGCCCAAAAGATAAAGAATATTAAGTAGGACAAGGTTAGAAGGGAAGAAGAGAGTTGCTCAGTGGCATCTGACTCTTTGTGATCCCGTGGATGGTACAGGTTCCTCTGTCCATGGACTTCTCCAGGCAAGAATACTGGAGGGGTAGCCATTCCTTTCTCCAGGAGATTTTCCCAGCCCAGGGATCAAATCCTAGTCTCCTGCACTGCAAGCAGATTCTTTACCATCTGAGCCACCAGGGAAGTGCAGACCAAGAGGTGTGTGTGTGTGTTAGTAACTCAATCGTGTCTGATTCTTTGCCACCCCATGGCCCGTAGCCCGCCAGGCTCCTCTGCCCACAGGACTCTCCAGGCAAGAATACTGGAGTGGGTTGCCATTTCTTTCTCCAGGGGATCTTCATGACTCAGGGATCGAACCTAGGTCTCCTACATTGCAAGCAGAGTCTTCACTGTCTGAGCCACTAGGGAAGCCCAAAAGGGTAACAAAAGCCCAGTGAGTTCAACTCTGGCAGTGATGCTGAAAGTGGAAGAGTGCAGTGCCTGAGAGACTCTGCTGAGTTACAGCTAGTCAAGGACAGGGCAAAGAGCAGTGTCAGCCCCCTTGCATGTTTCTATGGCTGAAGAGGCCACCTGATATGTCCTGTGTAAGTTTATGAAGCACTGTTATTTGGAAATATAAAACCTTCACTTTGAACCATATTCTCAGTTTTGCTTTTCCTGCTGGATACTCTACTCAATTAACAGCCATCACAGTTAGCAGAAGCAATTTCCTATCTTTAGAGAAATCCCAGTTAATCGAGATTGTGTCTGTCTCTTACATTATCCTCAGCAACTGTAGGAGATAATTTTCTTTCTCTCAATGAGAATAAGACTAGGTCACTTTAACATATAGTCTCCTGTCAAAATTCCAAAAAGGATGAAAAATGTAAGGTCCTTCCATTCAGGAATTCTTAAGTAGCCAGGAGGGTATAATAAGAATTCAGACTTGAATGCAAAGAATACTTAGTTAAATAATTAGTCTAGTAAATAGATATTCTGGTTTTGTGGAGGGCAATTGCCATAGAAAACATGCTGCAAAGTTGAAGGCCAATGTGAGTTTGTAGCAAGTTTGGTGCACAGACCACATATGTGTACCAGACAAGAAACACATTTTTCCAGTGTTGATTCACTTTCCTCAAAAGGAACTCATGCAGAAGCTAATTCATTTCATCAACACATTTTTAACTAACTGTTTCCTCTTCATGTTCACTGGGCTAAAAATTTGAACAGGGTAGACATGGTTCTTGGCTCTCCCGGAGACCACATCCCACTAGGGAGGACAGACACAAAACAAGCAAAGCAACAAATACAACTATTACAGCTTGTGAAAAGGCTGTGAATACAAAGAGGAAGATCCATTTGACCACATTTTAGCACAGAGGATAGCGAGGTGAGGACACAGACAACAAAACCTCAAGTGATCTGCTCTCTGCCTGTCTGGCAATTCATCTTTTCCAAGACATTGAGTCCATCCAGAGGGAAACTAATTTTATTTATTTAGTCAACAAATCTTTGTTGAATTCTTATTAATCACCAAGTTCTTAACACTGGGAAACCTGACACCAATTATTCTTACATACTAGACAGGGCATCCAATTGTGCTAATTCCTCTTCTTTGATGCAATCCTTTTTTTTTTTTTTTTTTTTTTNCCATTGTGTATATGTACCACAGCTTTCTTATCCATTCATCTTCTGATGGACATCTAGGTTGTTTCCATGTCCTGGCTATTATAAACAGTGCTGCGATGAACATTGGGGTACATGTGTCTCTTTCTATTCTGGTTTCCTCGGTGTGTATGCCCAGCAATGGGATTGCTGATGCAATCTTTAATATAAATGTAACAATTATACAATTTACTTTAAAAGTTTCATTTTCCTTGTGACAGATGAAAAAGAAAAAGGGAATGAAATTCTCACTTAAGTGCAAGGTCACCAGTAAAAGTATAATTTAAAAGCATATCAAACAAGATAAGATACAAGACAACACATTTTCCCCACCTTATTTAGCAAGAGGTAAAAGCTTCACTGTTATGAGAGAACAAGTGGTCAGAGTTTAACATAGCCAGAACTAGAAAATCTCTTTTTAAATATACTTCAGGGAATTCCCAGGCAGTCCAGTGGTTGGGACTTTGTGTGTCCACTGCAAGAGGCACAGGTTCATTCCTGGTCAGGGCACTGAGATCCCTCGAGCCTTGTGCCATCACTAAAATAAATAAACAAATACATAAACTTCAGGTTTATCAACATTAAAAATAAAATAAAAATTCAAAGTAATAACTAGGGAAAATAAAGAGTATTTTCGAATGTAATAAAATAGTTTTCATTCTTTTTTTGACTAGTCTATTTATTTATTTACTTGTGGTTGTGTTGGGTCTTCATTGATGCAGGCAATCCTTCTCTAGTTTCAGGGAGCAGGGGCTTCTTATTGTGATGGTTTCTCTTGTTGTGGAGCCTGGGCTCAGTAGTGGTTCACCTGCTTAGTTACTATGTGGCACGTGGGATCTTCCCAGACCAGGGATTGAACTCATGTCTCCTGCATTGGCAGTCAGACTCCCAGCCAATGGACCACCAAGGAAGTCCCAATGTACTAAAATTGTTTTAAGACAGAGTTATAAGAATAGTTTCTTGTAGTATTATACAAAGCAGCTGCATGAGATCAATGTCATGAATCAAAGAGGAATGACAAGTCTACAAGAATAAAGAAAACACAATATTATAGTTAACCAATTTATATTGCTACTTTTATCCTCTTTTCTACATACATTATTTATTCAAATTTATCTTACTAACAATTGCATGACTCAACAATTGCATGACTTCTATTAGTAAGCCAATGTTCTATCTTCTTCTACTAAGATTAAGATCAATGGGATGTGTGAATTTTGTTTAAACACTTCATTTTCCAATTTACATGGTTTCTCACCTATTCTGAAGTCTTTCGAAGTATGTAAGTGGATCACTCTGTACAACTACTACCAAAGTGAAAATTAGATAACCAGTGCTTTACTTGAAAGAAATAAGATATGTCTCATAAATATTTCAAAAGGAAAATTCATGAAAAATAAAATAAAAACTAATTATAAAGAAAGTATAGAACTGTTATTGTTAAAGTGAAGTCACTCAGTTGTGTCTGACTCTTTGCGACCCCGTGGACTATAGCCTACCAGGCTCCTCCATCCAGGGGATTTTCCAGACGAGAGTACTGGAATGGGTTGTGGTTTCCTTCTCCAGGGGATCTTCCTGACCCTGGGATATAACTCAGGTCTCCCACATTATACGCAGACACTTTACCATCTGAGCCACCAGGGAAGTCGTTATTGTTAGCATATACTCAAAAAGCAAAGAGAAAAAAGAACTGGAATTAGAGATCTCTGAGCCTATTTAGACAAGAGGGTATTTTTTAATGGATTAATGGCAATGAAGAAGCAAAGAAGACAATAGAAGAAAAAGAAAGGGAAGGAAAGATTAAAGCATCAACATGACTATCAATACTCATATCTGGATTTCAATAAACTGTTAAAGAAAAAAATTCCATGCTTCTCCTTGAAACTGGTTACACAGATTATCTTTTTTTGGGGGGTGGGGGTGGGGGTGGAAAGATGGGGGCACTGTGTGGCTTGTGGTATCTTAGTTCCCTGACCAGGGATAAAACCTTTCCCCCTTGCAATGCTGCACTGGAGCCATGGAATCCTAAATGTAACACCAAGGAAGTACTAGTAAGGNTGGTTACACAGATTATCTTTTTTTGGGGGGTGGGGGTGGGGGTGGAAAGATGGGGGCACTGTGTGGCTTGTGGTATCTTAGTTCCCTGACCAGGGATAAAACCTTTCCCCCTTGCAATGCTGCACTGGAGCCATGGAATCCTAAATGTAACACCAAGGAAGTACTAGTAAGGTGTATTTTATTCAGGACTGTCACAGGGGGCTACAAGGATCATTGCAAAGGGATTTTACAGTGGGGGAGAGACATCGGGCTCAATTCTGAATACAGCACAGGGAAATGGGGATTTAGAAGCATGGAACAGGATGGAAGCCAGTGGATGGAAAGTTACTAAGAGGAAACATCAAAGATAAGGAGGATTTTGGCTAAACAGACCTAGGATCCTTGCTGACCAGTGTACTCAGACTATACCTGGGGGATGGTGAAAAATGAGGAACTTGATTAGGTATTAAGGGTGACCAGATATTGAGGGAAGGGTGGTAGCTAACCTGACTTATCAAGGTTCTTGCTAAAATTTTAGATTTTACAAGGAAGTACACAGGTGGACCTAGGAGAAAATTCAGAAGCCTGACTGAACTGTGTGTGTCAAGCAAAGAATCTTTGTTAAACCAATGAGAACTATAACATTTTTTTAATTTGATAATTATATTTTTCACATAGGAAAAGTACAAAAATAAAAGAAGATAAAGTAACTCTTGTTGCTGTTTTAGTTGCTAATCAGCATGCCACTCTTTTGCAACTTTATGGATTGGAGCCCTCCAGGTTCCTTGTGTCCTGGAATTTCCCACGCAAGAATACTGGAGTGGGTTTTCATTTTCTTCTCCAGGAGATCTTCCTGACTCTGGGATTGAACTCCTGTCTCCTGCACTGGCAGATGGATTCTTTACCATTGCACCACCTGGGAAGCCTATAAAATACCTCTAGCTCTTAAGGAAAATATTATAATTTTAGAATGAGTAGTTATTTCCTTAAGACCTCAGAGTCTTACAATCTGTCCTTAAAATGTGAGGAGTTAAATGAAGTCAAAGTGAACAGAAGCATGGCTACCTGAATTCACTGAAAGAAAGAGAAGTTAGGCTTAGATGACCCAAAGCCAACTTGTATTTTCCATCAGAGTGTGCCTCCTGGGATGGTCTGTGATCATAACTGCCACACTATAAAGGAGGTAGCACTAATGGTGAGTTTCAGGAGATGGTGTTTTGGTTCTTATTATAAGGTCTAAGTGAAAACTCTAAACTTTAATGTTTCAAAATGTTGTAACTTTGACCAAATTATTTAAGCTCTGGTGATTAGTTTCACGGGGCTTCCCAGGTGGCTCTACTCATAAAGAATCCACCTGAGAATTCAGGAGACATAAGAGATGCAAGTTCAATCCCTGGGTCAGGAAGATCCCCTGGAGGAGTGTGTGGCACTCCAGTATTCTTGCCTGAAGCATTCTTACGGACAGAAGAGCCTGGCAGGCTATGGTCTATAGGGTCACACAGAGTCAGACATGGCTGAAGCTACTTAGCACACATGCACACATTCGTTTCATAATATGCAAACAGGACTAAAGCATACTTTATAGGGTTTTATGAAGATTAAAATATAATGTAGGTAAAGGTCTTAGTATATTCTCAGAAATCAGTTAAAACTAAATAATCACATTAGCTAATACTCTAAAAAATTATTAGAATGATACTAGCCTCACATATAGTACACACATAATAGTTCACCCTTTTAGTGCATTAATAACTTATACTAAGAAAGAGAAAGACTATATATTATTGTTCTGTTTTAAAGAAACTGGCTAGATAAGAAGGCCAAAGGAGAAACCAATGACAAAGGAGCAGAAATCATCTAGATGTTAATCACAGGCTTCATATTGGGCAGGGCATGTCAAAGGATAATGACAGTCAGGTAGCAGCATTCACAGTAAATGCTAAATCAATACTCTTAGGCAATTCCTTGGCAAAAATAGTATGGAATAGTTGAACATGTGTGGTAGGCAGTTACTTTATAAAACAAAACAAACTTATGGTTACCAGGGAATGTGGAGCTGGGAAGGGATAAATTGAGAGACTGGGATTGACATACACATATTACTTTATATAAAATATAAGTGAGATGATTTATATTTTAATATAAAATAATAGATGATTATATATTATTATACTAATAGAATATATATAAAATATAGATGATAAATAAGGACCTACTATATAGCACAAGGAACTCTAGTCAATACTCTGTAATGACCTATATGAGAAAAGAATCTTAAAAAGAATAGATATATGTACATGTATAACTGATTCACTTTGCTCTACACCTGAAACTAACACAATACTGTAAATCTATTATATTCCTATAAATTTGTTTAAAAGACTATATCCTAGAATTTAGTTGATTCTAGGGTTTTAGGAATATGTTAATATAAACAGAGGTACAAAAAGCATAATAATGAACATAAAGATACGATGTCAAACAATTGTATAGCTTTAATTATGCATGCCCGGACATGATGGGCATGCTATTGCAGAAAATAAACAAAAGCTAATGTGTCATTTCTATAAAAATGCCTCTATCTCTGGACACTTCAATTTTTATGACTGTAAGGTGATCACTACCTGGAGAAAGGTTATCAAAATTCACATATTAGCATCAAGCTGTACTAGAATCCCAAATTTCCCCAAAAGCAGCCTTCAGCAATTGTTAGAGGAATGCCAAATGCTCTGACAGTCAGTATTTGGAATGCCTTGTCAAAAGTAACTCTGTTCCATAGTGCAATCTCTTCAAGAAGCTCCTGGCTAAGTTAGGATGTCTGGGCTTGGATGAAACAGACTTAAAATCCAGTTTTTATTGGCCAAACATGAGGTTGTTTTGCAGATTCTGCTATAGGGTATCCAGGCCTATTACAGAAATGCCCTTTGAACAAGTAAGTAAGATGCCTAAGCCTCAGTATAAATTGTCCATTCAACTGATATTAAGTATTCAATTTATAACAGCACTCAGCCATACATATACATGTATCCATTCTCCCCTAAACTCCCTTCCTATCCAGGCAACCACATAGCACTGAGCAGATTTCCCTGATCTATACAGTAGGTCCTTGTTGGTTACCCATTTTAAGTACAGCAATGTGCACATGACTATCCCAAACTCCCTAGCTATCTTTCCCCTGTGGCAACTATAAATTTGTCCTCTATGTTCAACTACAGCCATTTTAAAGACTTTCTTACATTTGTTTCAAGGTGCTACTCCTTATCTCCACACCAATAAATTTAATGTAGCAGTATAATAATAATAAAAGAGTTTGATATACAAATCCTCTAAACAAACTTTAAACCTTAAAACTAGCATTTAACCGCTGCTTCACACACAGAGAGAAACCATTCCTTTAGGAATTTGATTGTACTTGCTTCACCTGATAGATGAAATTGAGGAAGTCAAATTTGTTAAATTAATTGGGGAAGAAGGGATAACTGTAACTGTCACAGGCTAGGTTCACAGGGAAAAAGACTTGGGAGACCAAGACAGCACACACAATATTCTCAAAAGAGTAAAAGTGATAAGTAATGGTCAGAAGGAGGAGCTGAGACACTGTAGGTCTAGCAGCAGCCTCAGTCAACCTAATTGGGAGCTCTGGAGTTAGAATGAAATTTCCAAAGTTAGGCAAAAATAGCCCAATTCTTTTACTGATCAGTCATTAGGGATGAAAGACCAGGGAAGGGCTATAGTCCTTGGCAAGGTGCCCTATTTAGCTGAGACAATTTATAAAGGGGAGGACAGCTGAATACTGCCCATCAATAGCACTCTTAACAGTTATGGGAACAACTCTCTCACCAGAGAAGAATCTAGATGGTGTATCACACCGTCACCACAACTTCACTGTATCGATTCATTTTACTTTGATGTTCATTTGCATTTATTCTGGTCTTCAATGGCACCCCACTCCAGTACTCTTGCCTAGAAAATCCCATGGACAGAGGAGCCCGGTGGGCTGCAATCCATGGGGTCGCTAAGAGTAGGACACGACTGCGCGAATTCACTTTCACTTTTCACTTTGATTCACTGGAGAAGGAAATGGCAACCCACTCCAGTGTTCTTGCCTGGAGAATCCCAGGGATGGCAGAGCCTGGTGGGCTGCCGTCTACGGGGTCGCACAGAGCCGGACATGACTGAAGCGACTTAGCAGCAGCAGCAGTAAAGAAATTATATTTTTATTCTTATAGCTCTTGAAGATTATGGTTTATATAGATATTGGAAAGGCTCTCTTTTAAAATTTTTTAATCACAATGTTTTCTTTTATAATGATCCGGAGGGATGATGTGGGGTGGGAGGTGGGAGGGGGGTTCATGTTTGGGAGTTCGTGTAANTTATTCTTATAGCTCTTGAAGATTATGGTTTATATAGATATTGGAAAGGCTCTCTTTTAAAATTTTTTAATCACAATGTTTTCTTTTATAATGATCCGGAGGGATGATGTGGGGTGGGAGGTGGGAGGGGGGTTCATGTTTGGGAGTTCGTGTAAAAAAATAAATAAATAAATAAATAAAAAAAAAAAGAAAGAGAAAGCTATTGGTTTCTAAATACGTATCCAGTACCTTCATTCAGTTCATTCATTCTTCTTTTTCTAGCTTTTCACTCTTGTCATTGAGTGCTTGGTTTACTTATTTTTAGTCTTTCTTCTATAATGAACATTCTGAAAGATAATTTTCTCTTGAACTCAGATCTTGCTAACACTATAGGTTTTAATTAGCTTCATTTAAAAAATATTTTCATTTAAGATATTCTGCAACTTCAATTTTATCTTTTTCTTAATTCAAGAATATTCCAGAAGATTTTTTAAATTGGTTTAATATTTTTGCAATTATTTTACTTATCAATTACATTTGACTGAAGACTATCTCATATGAATTCTACTTTGGGGACTAATTTAAGTTAATGTATGAAAATTACCACACACAAAAACAAATTCTGGTTGGTAAAATACTTTGACTCAATTTTCCAGATGTCTAATTTGTTTATTTCTGTTTATTTGTTTATTTCATGTTTTTACTTCCTTATCTAGCCCTTACGTTAGTTGTTTATTTTGGCACTTGTAATTTAATTCACATTGACTTTTAATGTTTTTCAATATTTACTATAGGCACCTTCTTATTTTACAAATGTGACTCTAACTTCTGAATATAGAAAAGTTTCATCTCCTCCATTAACACTTTTTAAATCTGACCTTGTTTCTCTATTCATTTTGGAGTATTTCTTGCTATTGCATTAGAGGATCTCTCATTGAGAAAGAATGAAAAGAAAAGCATAAATAAAGAGAAGCAAAAATATGAAAGAAAAAAAAACTAAAATTCTATTTATGGAGTGAAGATAGAAATGACTGCTGCTGCTGCTGCTGCTGCTAAGTCGCTTCAGTCATGTCTGACTCTGTGCGACCCCATAGATGGCAGCCCACCAGGCTCCCCCGTCCCTGAGATTCTCCAGGCAGGAACACTAGAGTGGGTTGCCATTTTCTTCTCTATGTTTCCATAAAATACCTTTCATGACCAAAACAGATTTGCAGTAATATTTAGTGCAACACTCCAAGGTCAATATGCTTTTTTCCCTATAATCATTACTACATCTGTTAAATATATGAAGATTCTATTGAAATAAACACTGAGTGTTAGTTGGAAGGACTGACGCTGAAACTGAAGCTCCAATACTTTGGCCACCTAATGCGAAGAGCCAACTCACTGAAAAAGATCCTAATGCTGGGAAATATTGAGGGCAGGAAAAGAATGGGGTGACAGAGGATAAGATGGTTGGATGGCACCACTGACTCAATTGACATGAGTTTGAACAAACTCTGGGAGATAGTGAAGGACCACGAAGCCTGTGCTGCAGTCCACTGGGTCTCAAAGAGTCAACACTACTTAGGGTCTGAACAAATTTGTAATACTTAAAGAACAAATTTATGTTTCTTTAAGTTTGAGGTGGGACAGATTTAGATTTGTTAACAGGAATATTTAGTATTTTTTTAAAATATTAAGTCCTTCATACCCATACTGCTGTGGTGTTTGCTTGAAGCCATCATTAGAACACACAAGGACTGTGACATTGTGAACCCAATACCACAATTCTCCATTTTAAAAAATGCCAAAGCATTCCATGCATTTGCTATAATCTCTGTATGGATAATTTTATGTAAACAACTGTAGTTTCTCTCATGACAAGACTGAGGGGATGAAATATCTACTATGGGATAATTTGTTAGATGTTAATGTGGAAGACATGGTCTGATCCAAAGAGGAAACGAAAGTTTCTGATTTTTCCAAGGCCAAAAGGTGAAAAAATGGTGATATTTTCCATATATCTACTAAAGAGAGAGGGAAAATAATTATAAATAGATACTTGGATCCTAAGGAAAATAAACCTTGTCTGATTAAAATAAAGTCAAAGCAGTAATGAAAGACCATGTCCACTAAAGCAGAAACTATCCATTTATTTATGACAAGACTCCAATAGGAAAGCACAATATTGAGCTGCTGGTGATCAATCTTCCCACACATGCCTAGATTGAAGCCATAGATTACAATCCTTTCCATTTACGCATGGGAGAAATGTGCTAATGTGCTATATTAAATATAGTATAAGCTTAATTGGTCTAATTACTAATAGGATGATACTAGAAAAGACTTCATCAGCCATAGAAAGGGTATGGAATCCATAAGTCTCTATTTTGCCTCTAAAATGTTGAATAAGTATACCTTAGTAAGTTATATAACATTTGTTTTAAAATATAACTGTCTTTAAACCATCAAAAAAAAAAATAAAACAAGAAAGAAAGTCACTGTTTATTAAAACAATTAGATTTTGTGCTAGGACTGAGGAGACAGAGATGAATAAGACCAGATCTTTGAACTCATAAACATAGCAATATAGCTTTTATGACTACTATGTTCTATTTTATACCTAAGTGTTTTTTTACATCCTCTACTTAACTGTAAACTCATCTGATCATAGATCATATGCTCATTGTTGAGGCTATTACAGTTTTTACCATGATCTTTTACATGAAATCATGTATTTAGTAGATGATGATGATGAAGTCGCTCAGTCGTGTCCGACTCTTTGTGACCCCATGGACTGTAACCTACTAGGCTTCTCCGTTCATGGGATTCTCCAGGCAAGAATACTGTAGTGGATTGCCATTTCTTTCTCCAGGGGATCTTCCCGACCCAGGGATCGAACCCGGGTCTCTCGCATTGGAGGCAGATGCTTTAACCTCTGAGCCACCAGGGAAGCCCATACTTTGTAAATATTTACTAATGAAATAATGTATATGAAAGTGAATGAATGGATAGTATTTTAACATAATAATTCTATATAATATATATTGGAAATTATGTTTTATCTTCTACAAAGATGACTAAAATCCTCAAATGTTTGCTCTTCAAAGGAAAGAAAAATTTATGATTAATTTAAAGGAAACCGATACAAATAAACATTCATTTATTATCAAACTCATGTGAGAAGCTGTTTAAAGTGTTACACAGAATTACTGAATACAAGACATAACAACTATACACAAGGCATTGGGAATAAACAGTGTAATTACTTAAATCTAAATCAATGAATCAATATTTCTTACAAAGAGCTTCTTGATGAGGGTGAAGGAGAAGAGTAAAAGAGCCAGCTTAAAACTAAATATCAAAAAAAGTAAGATCACGGCATCTGGCCCAATTACTGCATGGCAGAAGTAGTGACATATTTCCTCTTCTTGGGCTCTAAAATCACTGTGGATGGTGACTGCAGCCATGAAGTCAGAAGATGATTGCTTCTCGGCAGGAATGCTATGAGAAACCTAGACAGTGTGCTGAATAGCAGAGATATTACTCTGGCAACAAAGGTCAGTGTAGTCAAGGCTATGGTCTTCCCAGTGGTCACATACAGTTGTGAGAGCTGAACCACAAAGGAGGCAGAGTGCCAAAGAATTGATGCCTTTGAACTGTGGTGCTGGAGAAGACTCCTGAAAGTCCTTTGGACAGCAAGGAGATCTTAAGGGAAACTAGTCGATCTTAAGAAAAATCCTGAGTAATCAATGGAAAGACTGATGCTGAAGCTGAAGCTCCAGTATTTCGGTCATCTGATGCGAACAGTCAACTCATTGGAAAAGTCCTTGATGCTGGGAAACATTGAGGGAAGAAGGAGAAGACAGTGTCAGATGGCTGGATGGCACAACTGATGCAATGGATATGAACTTGGGCAAACTTCAGGAGACGGTGAGGAACAGAGAGGCCTGGCACGCTGCAGTCCATGGGGTCGCAGAGAGTTGAACAAGACTGAGTGACTGAACAACAACATACTGTTGTTTCATTCTGCATATTGTGACTGAGCTATGGGGAAATAATTCAGCTGTAAGGTCCAGTATTTGAGGAATCAAATAACCTCTCCTAACTGTAAGAGCAGGGGTTCCAGGTTATAATTCAGGAAAGTGGAGCAGTGTGGAGAAGTGAAGGGTCATTATTCTGGGGCATCTGGTCTCAGTCAGCATCGGGAACCAGTCAGCCATGGCAATGACTAGAAGTATGCAGAGTACTCAAGTTTCCGCTGGATGAACTGGGAAAGAAGAGAAAAATCCACTCACTCATTTTTTTTTTTTAATCACTGGCTAGACATATAATGAATATCTATTATAAGCCAAACACTGTGCCTTGTGCTGAATTTTCAAACATGGTCCCTGCTTTCATGGAGTTTATAGTCTAGCTATTCAAAGAAACAGATAACCTAAAAGGAGTATGCAATGGCATAATTGCTAGGTAATTGTGATATTGGAAGAAAACTTTGAATTGGCCCCCAAAAGAGTTAATATATACTGTGACCATACAGCAGTCTGTATAAAATTTGGGCTTAGGAGTTTAAGTTGAAAAATTTATAGAAATTTATATAGGTTCTTAAAAATGAGGAGCATTATCATTCTATATGAAGGGATGTAAATCTTTGATTAAAATTAAATTGTATAATTTGCCAGATTATAAGAAAATGATACTTATAATTAATGCAACAAATATTAGATGGGTTTTTATTGCAACAATTAGGAATTGTCTTTTTAATGCTGACATAAACTGCCTTACAGTAATAATACCCAGGAAAAGAGTATTTTAAGATATCATTAATATCTTTCTGTCATTAATATCTGGGAATATTACATTATGTTTAATACAATACAACTATATTACATATAAAATCATTTTTAGAATTATTATAAAAGTGTTTCTGCACAAAGTAAAACATTTTAAGAATTGAACTGCATAACTTTTTATTCATATATATCCTTTAGGTATACAGAAGTAGAATTCTCAGAAGAAACTTTTCACCTCATTCCAGTCCCTTTTCACATATTCAGCAATATACCTACCAACTGAAAAGCTTTTTCTGGTGTCTATATGCTACTGTGGAAATTCCTCAAAGATTTTTACTGTTTACTTTCTCTGTTACTACTCATTACTCAATTCTGTTGATTCTATTGGCCATGTTTAACTCCATTCTTGGGCTTCCAGACTTTGTCTAGGTAAAAATTAGTATTGACTGTATGAGTTTTAAATGTTTGCAATACCTAAAGAAAAGATCTCAGTATCTCCCATTCATTTCCATGAAGCTTCATGAGTGCTCCTGACCATCTCATTCCCAAAGACTGCTCCTAATGGTTTTCTGCATAAAGGAGAGAGAACTAAGCAGAATCCTTTACTTCTTTAAATATTATAAAATATTTCTCATTTAAAACATATATAAAAATGCATAATAATTACAGGAAATATTTTTGTAATTAATTATTCAAAGTTGTCCTATAGCCATACATCACTTGTCCTATAGCTACCACTTATGAACTCAAGGCTATGGTTTTTCCAGTGGTCATGTATGGATGTGAGAGTTGGACTGGGAGGAAAGCTGAGCAATGAAGAATTGATGCTTTTGAACTGTGGTGTTGGAGAAGACTCCTGAGAGTCTCTTGGACTGCGAGGAGATCCGACAAGTCCATTCTGAAGGAGATCAGCCCTGGGTGTTCTTTGGAGGGAGTGATGCTAAAGCTGAAGCTCCAATACTTTGGCCACCTCTTGCGAAGAGCTGATTCATTGAAAAAGACTCTGATGCTGGGAGGGATTGGAGGCAGGAGGAAAAGGGGATGACAGAGGATGAGATGGCTGGATGGCATCACCAACTCGATGGATGTGAGTTTGAGTGAACTCCAGGAGTTGGTGATTGACAGGGAGGCCTGGCGTGCTGCGATTTATGGGGTCGCAAAGAGTCGGACACGACTGAGCGACTGAACTGAACTGAACTGACTGAACCTAGAGTAGCTATGATGTAGCAACTGGTTACAAATAGCAGTGTTTTAAAAATGGCCACTAGATCAAACACCATCCAAAGAGATATTCTCAAAATCTTAACATCTTCCACTCTTAAAAAAATTCAAAATAAAATTTTAAAAAGAATTTAAAATTTCAAATGTAAAAGCAAGACTTTAAACCAACATCTGATGTTGAAGCTGAAACTCCAATATTCTGGCCACCTGATGTGAAGAGCTGACTCATTTGAAAATACCCTGATGCAGGGAAAGATTGAGGGCAAGGGGAGAAGATGACGACAGAGGATGAGATGGTTGGGTGGCATCACCGACTTGATGGACATGGGTTTGGGTGGACTCCGGGAGTTGGTGATGGACAGGGAGGCCTGGCGTGCTGCGGTTCATGGGATCGCGAAGATTCAGACACAACTGAGGGACTGAACTGAACTGAACTGAAACCAACATCAGCTGACTCTATAGAATATAGCTAATGACCCCACTGAAAGAATAAAGGGAATATATTTCAAAAACTCTATTAGACTTATTTATAATTTGTTACAATGAAATGAATTTAACAAAAGTATATTTTTGAACTATTTAAATATATCCATTTAAACTTTGAGAAAGAGCTTATGGTTGCTGAGGGGAATTTGAGGGGAAGGGATAGTTAGGGACTTTGGGATGGATATGCACACACTGCTATATTTAAAACGAATAATCAACAAAGACCTACTGTATGTCATAGGGATCTCTGCTCAATGTTACGTTGCAGCCTGGATGGGAAGGCAGCTTGGGGGAGAATGGATACATGAATACATATGGCTGAGTCCCTTTGCTGTTCATCTGAAATTATCACAAAATATTTTGCTAATCAGCTATACTCCAATACAAAATAAAAAGTTAAAATATATATACATATATGTGTATATATCCATTTAAGAGCCAAAGTTGTATTTCTTTAATAATCTTTGATGAAATCTTTATACAAACATTATAAATATCACTATTTTTGAAAAATAATTGTCATTATAAGCCTCAACTATTATCACAAGAAAATGTAAAGATTCTTCATTTGGCATTAAGGCAGGTATGTAAGAAAGATTTTCTTGAGCTAATGGCCTCAGATCGGTAAGCTTTTTGCTCTTGTGTTTATATTTTATAGTTCTCTCTCCCATCCCTTACTATCAGACTGTCACTATATTCCTATCATTTTACTTTGATTTTGAGTAAGATAATAATTTTTCTTGAAATATTAATGAGACATACATTTTAATTGTTTGGGGGCCATCTCCCACACTTTTCTGGGGTTTTAGACAAGCAAGTCAGCCAAAAAAAGCTTCCTGATAAATGAAGTGTCACTGTACTTAACTAATGTTACCAAGCCCCATCTGGTTAATCCTATAAGAGATATAAAAAAAAAAAATAGAAGAATGAAATGTTTTGCTTCTACCACTGATTATATTTAAAAATCAATTTCATAAATATAATGAAAATTATACATTATCTAAATATGTAGTTTTGTCTTAACATTAAAATTGAAATACTGGAACCCTTGATTTCACAAGTTAACATCATTTTGACTTCATTATTTAAACTCAGATGTAGTTCTACTTTATTTGTTTCTGTTATTAAAATAAGCCATAAGCCAGTCCTAGGTTCCTTCATTCTTTTGATTAATTTGGGTTTCTCATATTTCCTATCAGTAAATCTCTTTGGCCTGATTCAATGCAGCATTATCCTTCATTAGGGAGTCGGATTTCATGCTATCAGAGAACACTGTGGTAGAAAGAGACCTTAGAGATCATTTGCCCAGTCCTTTTATTTTAGAGATTAAAAAGGGATTTTAGAAAGATGCTGCTTTTTGAAAAACCTCTTTTGTTCTGATTAAAGTTTATCCTTTTCTGGTACACTTAAATAATTTTCTTATGTCTTCTTTACATAAACAGTCTCACTATTATATAAGGCCAGCTAACTGGTATTGTACTTCAATCAGACATTACAAGGTTGAGGAAAGAAAGAAAATAACATTTTTTGTTGTTTTAAATTTCACACACTATAATACATAAATTACATCTACATGTATAGTTTTACCCTAAAGTTCTCAATTATGACCAAATAATTCCTATCATTATAATATAATTCCTATAATTATCTCTTCTTTGTCTATTTTATATTTCATGTTTTGATGAGGGGAGAAAGATACCTGGGAAATCATTTTAGTGGCATTTCTGAGAATAAAAGGACATTTCAGTATTTTTTCTGATCATTAAAAATAATGCAAAATATCAGGAATAAAAGAATATAACATAAATAATAGTGACTCAGTATGTCACCATCCCGAGGTTGAATATCTTGAGACATTTCTATTTTGTCTTTTTGCTGTACATTTTTCCCCACATGCATACAATGTATGTATGTATGTATTTCAATTTGGGAGCCTGGATACTTTCTTAAAAGACAATTTACCTTTTTTTTTTTTGTTGTTCGTATATAACACACTAAGCTGGCAACTAAAATCTCAATAATTGCTACTTCTGTGTTTATCATTAATTCATAGCTCAACTCAAGCAGAAGGGGAGTTACTTAGAAAAAGTAAAAGAAAACTACACCCCATTTTAATCCTGGAAAAACTGTAGAAATTAGTAGAAATGCTTTGCTGAAAAAAGCAGTAGGAATTTCTTCCCTGACTCACTGGTAGAGGGTAATACAAGGCATGTTGTAAATAATCTAGTGTTAAATGTGATAGAAAGGAGAGAACCTTTAGCTTTCTAAATTTTTGACTTTAAAAATTTACTTTAAAATTTTTTTACTTTAAAAACACCCCCACCCCAGGACATCTGCCTTGGGGCAGATGATACCTGTCAAACCATGGGCTAATAGCAGTGGCTGACCTCTAGAGAGCGCTGAAGAGAAGGGGAATCAGCAAAAGGGAGATGGCTGAGAAGTCTTCAGTACCCCGTCCGAAATAATTCAAATTCACCTACAGGATGTGTGCAGAGCAAGAAGAAAAATTATTGCCCTTTATACATCCAAAGACTAACACAAAGTTCCTTTATCCTCAAGTCTGTGAAAAAAAAAAAAGAAAAAAACAACCTCCCCGCTCCTGTTCATATGGGATGATGATGATTTTAAGGGTGGGAAGATAATCTGAGAAACTGAAAAGTTTATCCCAAATAAATAGTAAACGACACTTTAAATAATTGGACTGTTCTTGACAGTCACATTGGTAGTCACGCCCCTTCCCCTCTGCCAGATACATTTTGCTCAAAGATTGGAATTCAGGAGAAATATTCACAACTTATTAATAAATATAGCAAAAACAAAGCACCTACTTTTTCTTCATGTAAGTATATTATAGAATGAATTAAAATTCAAATTTCCCATTTGTACATGTTTCTGTGGATAATGTGTATTTTAGGCTGCCGTATCTTAAATTTGTTACAGTATTGCACTATCAATGATCAGTTCAGTTCAGTCGCTCAGTAGTGTCTGATTCTGCGACCTCAAAGACTGCAGCATGCTAGGCTTTTATGTCCATCATCAGTTCTTGGAGCTTACTCAAACTCATGTTCATTGAGTCACTGATGACATCCAGCCATCTCATCCTCTGTCATCCCCTTGTCCTCCTGCCCTCAATCTTCCCCAGCATCAGGGTCTTTTCCAATGAGGCAATTCTTTGCATCAGGTGACCAAAGATTTGGAGCTTCATCTTTATCATCAGTTCTTCCAATTAATATTCAGGACTGACTTCCTTTAGGATGGACTGGTTGTATATCCTTGCTGTCCAAGGGACTCTCAAGAGTCTTCTCCAACAGCACAGTTCAAAAGCATCGATTCTTCAGCGCTCAGCTTTCTTTATAGGCCAACTCTCATATCCATACATGACTATTGGAAAGAACATAACTTTGACTAGACAGACTTTGTTGGCAAAATAATGTCTCTGCTTTTCAATATGCTGCCTAGGTTGGTCATAGCTTTTCTTCCAAGGAGAAGCATCTTAAATTCCATGGGTGCAGTTACCATCTGCAGTGATTTTGGGGCCCCCCAAAATAAAGTCTGTCACTGTTTCCACTGTTTTCCCGTCTATTTGCCATGAAGTGATGTGATCAGATTCCATGATCATAGTTTTCTGAACGTTGAGTTTTAAATCAAAATTTTCACTCTCCTCTTTAGTAATAGAATCAGAGATTTAATCCTAATGTCAACCAGTTTAACATTTGGCTATCTAGATTTGAACAGTTCCTAAAAGCCAACAGGAAAAAGCATCCCACTGTACAAAATATAATAGAAAAATAGTGTGATGATAGCAAATAGGGTTTTTATATGAACCTTTTACATGAAAGGTAGTGAAGCCACAAATCATTATCATGGCTTATATTTTTTTATTTCTAGTTAAAATATAAACCCTTATGTACAGAATAACTATAAAACAGAAAATATGACTAAAGAAAAGAAACTGCATTAGTGAAAATGTGCTATATTTTTCTATAGCACTTTGTTTTTATTAAAAGAATTATGCATTGAAGATTCCTGATTTTGAATACAGCCCATCTACTAATCACTTTGTTAACTATAATTAGTTGCTGCAGGTTGATACCCCAGGATACATTCTTCTCTTTAAAAAGAGATTCAAGGTGTTACAGTCATTAAAACACATCTAGTTGAGAATTTATAATTTGAAGTCTTAAAAAAGCATTAAAAAAGGAAATTTAAAAGAACATATGGAGAATTATCTTAAATATTTAAAAATTAAAAGAACAATTATTTCATTGTTTTGCTTATCTGAGTTGTTCAGCAAGTAAGCAGATCTATTTTTAGAAATACATATATTTTAGAATATCTATAGATATAAATTTTCTATAATTTTAGATCCAAATTTAGAAAATGGGAAGCCATGGAATTAAGTAGCCATATGCCTGGCATGGAAAGAGTAGACAATTTAACATGACACATGGAATACTGATTTAAGGAATTATGACATTGAATTTAGTTCAAGGCACTTAAAAACTTGAATGCTCATGACACTAACTAAAATATTCTTATAAAATTTCCAGTTCAGTTCAGTCAGTCAGTCGTGTCTATTTGCGACCCCATGGACTGCAGCAATCCAGGTTTCCCTGTCCATCATCAACTCCTGAAGTTTCAACTCATGTCCATTGAGTCAGTGATGCAATTCAACCATATCATTCTCTGTCATCCCCTTCTCCTCCTGCCCTTAATCTTTCCAAACATCAGGATGTTTTAAAATGAGGCAGTTCTTCGCATCAGGTGGCTAAAGTATTGGAGTTTCACCTTCAACATCAGTCCTTCCAGTGAATATTCAGGATTGATTTCCTTTAGGATAGACTGTTTGAATTTCTTCACAGTCCAAGGGACTCTCAAGAGGCTTTTCCAACACCACAGTTCAANTAATTCATAGCTCAACTCAAGCAGAAGGGGAGTTACTTAGAAAAAGTAAAAGAAAACTACACCCCATTTTAATCCTGGAAAAACTGTAGAAATTAGTAGAAATGCTTTGCTGAAAAAAGCAGTAGGAATTTCTTCCCTGACTCACTGGTAGAGGGTAATACAAGGCATGTTGTAAATAATCTAGTGTTAAATGTGATAGAAAGGAGAGAACCTTTAGCTTTCTAAATTTTTGACTTTAAAAATTTACTTTAAAATTTTTTTACTTTAAAAACACCCCCACCCCAGGACATCTGCCTTGGGGCAGATGATACCTGTCAAACCATGGGCTAATAGCAGTGGCTGACCTCTAGAGAGCGCTGAAGAGAAGGGGAATCAGCAAAAGGGAGATGGCTGAGAAGTCTTCAGTACCCCGTCCGAAATAATTCAAATTCACCTACAGGATGTGTGCAGAGCAAGAAGAAAAATTATTGCCCTTTATACATCCAAAGACTAACACAAAGTTCCTTTATCCTCAAGTCTGTGAAAAAAAAAAAAGAAAAAAACAACCTCCCCGCTCCTGTTCATATGGGATGATGATGATTTTAAGGGTGGGAAGATAATCTGAGAAACTGAAAAGTTTATCCCAAATAAATAGTAAACGACACTTTAAATAATTGGACTGTTCTTGACAGTCACATTGGTAGTCACGCCCCTTCCCCTCTGCCAGATACATTTTGCTCAAAGATTGGAATTCAGGAGAAATATTCACAACTTATTAATAAATATAGCAAAAACAAAGCACCTACTTTTTCTTCATGTAAGTATATTATAGAATGAATTAAAATTCAAATTTCCCATTTGTACATGTTTCTGTGGATAATGTGTATTTTAGGCTGCCGTATCTTAAATTTGTTACAGTATTGCACTATCAATGATCAGTTCAGTTCAGTCGCTCAGTAGTGTCTGATTCTGCGACCTCAAAGACTGCAGCATGCTAGGCTTTTATGTCCATCATCAGTTCTTGGAGCTTACTCAAACTCATGTTCATTGAGTCACTGATGACATCCAGCCATCTCATCCTCTGTCATCCCCTTGTCCTCCTGCCCTCAATCTTCCCCAGCATCAGGGTCTTTTCCAATGAGGCAATTCTTTGCATCAGGTGACCAAAGATTTGGAGCTTCATCTTTATCATCAGTTCTTCCAATTAATATTCAGGACTGACTTCCTTTAGGATGGACTGGTTGTATATCCTTGCTGTCCAAGGGACTCTCAAGAGTCTTCTCCAACAGCACAGTTCAAAAGCATCGATTCTTCAGCGCTCAGCTTTCTTTATAGGCCAACTCTCATATCCATACATGACTATTGGAAAGAACATAACTTTGACTAGACAGACTTTGTTGGCAAAATAATGTCTCTGCTTTTCAATATGCTGCCTAGGTTGGTCATAGCTTTTCTTCCAAGGAGAAGCATCTTAAATTCCATGGGTGCAGTTACCATCTGCAGTGATTTTGGGGCCCCCCAAAATAAAGTCTGTCACTGTTTCCACTGTTTTCCCGTCTATTTGCCATGAAGTGATGTGATCAGATTCCATGATCATAGTTTTCTGAACGTTGAGTTTTAAATCAAAATTTTCACTCTCCTCTTTAGTAATAGAATCAGAGATTTAATCCTAATGTCAACCAGTTTAACATTTGGCTATCTAGATTTGAACAGTTCCTAAAAGCCAACAGGAAAAAGCATCCCACTGTACAAAATATAATAGAAAAATAGTGTGATGATAGCAAATAGGGTTTTTATATGAACCTTTTACATGAAAGGTAGTGAAGCCACAAATCATTATCATGGCTTATATTTTTTTATTTCTAGTTAAAATATAAACCCTTATGTACAGAATAACTATAAAACAGAAAATATGACTAAAGAAAAGAAACTGCATTAGTGAAAATGTGCTATATTTTTCTATAGCACTTTGTTTTTATTAAAAGAATTATGCATTGAAGATTCCTGATTTTGAATACAGCCCATCTACTAATCACTTTGTTAACTATAATTAGTTGCTGCAGGTTGATACCCCAGGATACATTCTTCTCTTTAAAAAGAGATTCAAGGTGTTACAGTCATTAAAACACATCTAGTTGAGAATTTATAATTTGAAGTCTTAAAAAAGCATTAAAAAAGGAAATTTAAAAGAACATATGGAGAATTATCTTAAATATTTAAAAATTAAAAGAACAATTATTTCATTGTTTTGCTTATCTGAGTTGTTCAGCAAGTAAGCAGATCTATTTTTAGAAATACATATATTTTAGAATATCTATAGATATAAATTTTCTATAATTTTAGATCCAAATTTAGAAAATGGGAAGCCATGGAATTAAGTAGCCATATGCCTGGCATGGAAAGAGTAGACAATTTAACATGACACATGGAATACTGATTTAAGGAATTATGACATTGAATTTAGTTCAAGGCACTTAAAAACTTGAATGCTCATGACACTAACTAAAATATTCTTATAAAATTTCCAGTTCAGTTCAGTCAGTCAGTCGTGTCTATTTGCGACCCCATGGACTGCAGCAATCCAGGTTTCCCTGTCCATCATCAACTCCTGAAGTTTCAACTCATGTCCATTGAGTCAGTGATGCAATTCAACCATATCATTCTCTGTCATCCCCTTCTCCTCCTGCCCTTAATCTTTCCAAACATCAGGATGTTTTAAAATGAGGCAGTTCTTCGCATCAGGTGGCTAAAGTATTGGAGTTTCACCTTCAACATCAGTCCTTCCAGTGAATATTCAGGATTGATTTCCTTTAGGATAGACTGTTTGAATTTCTTCACAGTCCAAGGGACTCTCAAGAGGCTTTTCCAACACCACAGTTCAAAAGCATCAATTCTTCTGCACTCAGCGTTCTTTATAGTCCAACTCTCACATCCATACATGACTACTGTAAAAACTATAGCCTTGACTAGACGGACCTTTGTTGGCAAAATACTGTCTCTGTTTTTTAATATGCTGTCTAGGTTGGTCATAGCTTTTCTTCCAAGGAGAAGCATGGTTTAACTTCATGGCTGCAATCACCATCTGCAGTGATTTTGGAGCCCAAAAAATAAAGTCTGGCGCAGTTTCCATTGTTTTCCCATCTATTTACCATGAAGTGATGGGACCAGATGCCATGATCTTAGTTTTCCGAATGTTAAGCTTTAAGCCAACTTTTTCACTCTCCTCTTTCACTTTCATCAAGAGGTCTTTAGTTCTTCTTCGCTTTCTTCCATAAGGGTCGTGTCATCTGCATATCTGAGGTTAAAGACATTTCTCCTGGCAATCTTCACTACAGCTTGTGCTTCATCCAGCCCAGTGTTTCTCATGATGTACTCTGCATGGAATGAAATGAAATGGAAAGTCGCTCAGTCGTGTCCGATCTTTGTGACCCCATAGACTAGCCTACCAGGCTCCTCTGTCCATGGGATTTTCCAGGCAATAGTGCTTGAGTGGATTTCCATTTCCTTCTCCAGGGATCTTCCCAACCCAGGGCTCGAACCCCGGTCTCCTGTATTGTAGACAGACGCTTTACCATCTGAGCCACCAGGAAGTTCTCAGGAAGTACTCTGCACAGAAGATGAATAAGCAGGGTGACAATAAACAGCTTGACGTACTCGTTTCTCTATTTGGAACCAGTCTGTTGTTCCATGTCCAGTTCTGTTTCTTCCTGACTTGCATACATATTTCTCAAGAGGTAGGTCAAGTGGTCTGGTATTCCCATCTCTTCAGAATTTTCCACAGTTTATTGTGATCCACACAGTCAGAGACTTTGGCATAGTCAATAAAGCATAAATAGATGCTTTTCTGAAACTCTTGTTTTTCAATAATCCAATGGATGTTGACAATTTGATCTCTGGTTCCTCTGCCTTTCCTAAAACCAGCATGAACATCTGGAAGTTCACGGTTCACGTATTGTTGAAGCCTGGCTTGGAGAATTTTGAGCATTACTTTACTACCGTATGAGATGAGTGTGATTGTGCAGTAGTTTGACCATTTTTGGCATTGCCTTTCTTTGGAATTGGAATGAAAATGGACATTTTTCCATTCCTGTAGCCACTGCTGGCATGTTGAGTGCACCACTTTCATGACATCATATTTTAGGATTTGAAATAGCTCAATTGGATTCCATCACCTCCACTAGCTTTGTTTGTAGTGATGTTTCCTAAGACCCACCTGATTTTGCATTCTAGGATGTCTGGTTCTAAGTGTGTGATCATACCGTCATGATTATCTGGGTCATGAAGATCTTTTTAGTTGAGTTTTTCTGCGTATTCTTGCCACCTCCTCATAATATCTTCTGCTTCTGTTAGGTCCATTCTATTTCTGTCCTCTATTGAGCCCATCCTTGCATGAAGTGTCCCCTTGGTATCTCTAGTTTTCTTGAAAAGATCTCTAGTCTTTCCCATTCTATTGTTTTCCTCTATTTCTTTTCATTGTTCACTGAGGAAGGCTTTCTTATCTCTCCTTGCTTTTCTTTGGAACTCTGCATTCAAATGGGTCTATCTTTGTTTTTTTTTTTTTCTTTTTCTTTTCACTTCTCCTCTTCATAGCTATTTGTAAGGCTTCCTCAAGCCATTTTGCTTTTTTTCATTTCTTTTTCTTGTAGATGTTTTTGATCCCTGCCTCCTGTACAATGTCATGAACCTCCATTCATAGTTCATCAGGCACTCTGTCTATCAGATTCAGTCCTTTGAATACATTTCTCACTTCTACTGTATAATCGTAAGGGATTTGTTTTAGGTTATACCTGAATGGCCTGGTGCTTTCCCTGTTTTCTTCAGTTTAAGCCTGAATTTGGCAATAAGTTCATGGTCAAAGCCACAGTCAGCTCATGTTCTTGTTTTTGCTGACTGTATAGAGTTTCTCCATCTTTGGCTACAAAGAATATAATCAGTTTGATATCAGTATTGACCATCTGGTGATGTCCATGTGTAGGGTCTTCTCTTATGTTCTTGGAAGATGTTTGCCATGACTAGATAAAAAATTTTACTATCTACAAAATACTTTCACAGTTTCTAAAAGAAAAAGCAGCATAAGTATCATGAATCTTACTTCTTCATAATAAATAGCAATTACTGCATATTTAGTTGATCTTATTTTAGTCTCCTATGTTGAAACAAAGGCTTTCAGTTCAGTTCAGTTGTTCAGTCATGTCTGACTCTTTGTGACCCCATGAATCGCAGCACACCAGGCCTCCCTGTCCATCACCATTTCCCAGAGTTCACTCAGACTCACGTCCATCGAGTCCATGATGCCATCCAGCCATCTCATCCTCTGTCGTCCCCTTCTCCTCCTGCCCCCAATCCTTCCCAGCATCAGAGTCTTTTCCAGTGAGTCAACTCTTCGCATGAGGTGGCCAAAGTACTGGAGTTTCAGCTTTAGCATCATTCCTTCCAAAGAAATCCCAGGGTTGATCTCCTTCAGATTGGACTGGTTGGATCTCCTTGTTTGTCCAAGGGACTCTCAAGAGTCTTCTCCAACACCACAGTTCAGAAGCATCAATTCTTCGGCACTCAGCCTTTTTCACAGTCCAACTCTCACATCCATACATGACCACAGGAAAAACCATAGCCTTGACCAGACGCACCTTAGTCAGCAAAGTAATGTCTCTGCTTTTGAATATGCTATCTAGGTTGGTCATAACTTTCCTTCCAAGGAGTACCCTTGTTTTAATTTTTAATTTCATGTTTTAATATAATGGCTGCAATCACCATCTGCAGTGATTTTGGAGCCCCCCAAAATAAAGTCTGACACTGTTTCCACTGTTTCCCTATCTATTTTCCATGAAATGATGGGAGCGGATGCCATGATCTTTGTTTTTTGAATGCTGAGCTTTAAGCCAACTTTTTTTCACTTTCCTCTTTCACTTTCATCAAGAGGCTTTTGAGTTCCTCTTCACTTTCTGCTATAAGGGTGGTGTCATCTGCATATCTGAGTAACAGACAAATTTGGCCTTGGAATATAGAATGAAGCAGGGCAAAGACTAATACAGTTTTGCCAAGAAAATGCACTGGTCATAGCAAACACCCTCTTCCAACAACACAAGAAGACTCTACACATAGACATCACCAGATGGTCAACACCAAAATCAGATTGATTATATTCTTTGCAGCCAAAGATGGAGAAGCTCTATACAGTCAACAAAAACAAGACCAGGAGCTGACTGTGGCTCAGATCATGAACTCCTTATTTCCAAATTCAGGCTTAAATTGAAGAAAGTAGGGAAAACCGCTGGACTGTTAAGGTATGACCTAAATCAAATCCCTTATGATTATACAGTGGAAGTGAGAAATAGATTTAAAGGCCTAGATCTGATAGACAGAGTGCCAGATGAACTATGGAATGAAGTTCGTGACATTGTACAGGAGACAGGGATCAAGACCATCCCCATGGAAAAGAAATGCAAAAAAGCTAAATGGCTGTCTGGGGAGGCCTTACAAATAGCTGTGAAAAGAAGAGAGGCAAAAGGCAAAAGAGAAAAAGAAAGATATAAGCATCTGAATGCAGAGGTCCAAAGAATAGCAAGAAGAGATAAGAAAGCCTTCTTCAGCGATCAATGCAAAGAAATAGAGGAAAATAACAGAATGGAAAAGACTAGAGATCTCTTCAAGAAAATTAGAGATACCAAGGGAATATTTCATGCAAAGATGGGCTCGATAAAGGACAGAAATGGCCTGGACCTAACAGAAGCAGAAGATATTAAGAAGAGGTGGCAAGAATACACAGAAGAACTGTACAGAAAAGATCTTCATGACACAGATAATCATGAGGATGTGATCGCTAATCTAGAGCCAGACATCTTGGAATGTGAAGTCAAGTGGGCCTTAGAAAGCACCACTACGAACAAAGCTAGTGGAGGTGATGGAATTCCAGTGCAGCTGTTTCAAATCCTGGAAGATGATGCTGTGAAAGGGCTGCACTATATATGCCAGCAAATTTGGAAAACTCAGCAGTGGCCACAGGACTGGAAAAGGTCAGTTTTCATTCCAGTCTCAAAGAAAGGCAATGCCAAAGAATGCTCAAACTACCGCACAATTGCACTCATCTCACATGCTAGTAAAGTAATGCTCAAAATTCTCCAAGCCAGGCTTCAGCAATACGTGAACCGTGAACTCCCTGATGTTCTAGCTGGTTTTAGAAAAGGCAGAGGAACCAGAGATAAAATTGCCAACATCCGCTGGATCATGGAAAAAGCAAGAGAGTTCCAGAAAAACATCTATTTCAAAGCTTTTGACTGTATGGATCACAATAAACTGTGGAAAATTCTGAAACAAAGTCTTAGCATTATTAGTTATGCTCTAAGTTAGTTTTGGGCTTCCCTGTTACTCAGCAGCTGGCAAAGAATCTGGCTGCAATGCAGGGGACACCAGTTTGATTGCCAGGAGTCAGGAATGATCCCCTGGAGAAGGACATGTCAAATCACTCCAATATTCTTTTCTGGAGAATCCCCTTGGACAGAGGAGCCTGGCGGGCCCCAGTCCATGGTGTCACCAAGAGTCAGAAACAACTGAGTGACTAAGCGCCCAGCAACTCTAGCTGTGCTTTGCATAGCTCTTGGGAGAAATATCAATAACCTCAGATATGCAGTGGAGAAGGCAATGGCACCCCACTCCAGTGCTCTTGCCTGGAAAATCACATGGATGGAGGAGCCTGGTAGGNTTTGATTGCCAGGAGTCAGGAATGATCCCCTGGAGAAGGACATGTCAAATCACTCCAATATTCTTTTCTGGAGAATCCCCTTGGACAGAGGAGCCTGGCGGGCCCCAGTCCATGGTGTCACCAAGAGTCAGAAACAACTGAGTGACTAAGCGCCCAGCAACTCTAGCTGTGCTTTGCATAGCTCTTGGGAGAAATATCAATAACCTCAGATATGCAGTGGAGAAGGCAATGGCACCCCACTCCAGTGCTCTTGCCTGGAAAATCACATGGATGGAGGAGCCTGGTAGGCTACAGTCCATGGGGTAGCATGGAGTAGGCACGACTAAGCAGCTTCACTTTCACTTTTCACTTTCATGCATTGGAGAAGGAGATGGCAACCCACTCCAGTGTTCTTGCTTGGAGAATCCCAGGGAGAGGGGAGCCTGGTGGGCTGCCGTCTATGGGGTCGCACAGAGTCAGACACGACTGCAGCGACTTAGTAGCTGCAGCAGCAGCAGCAGATATTCAGATTACACCACCCTTATGGCAGAAAGTGAAGAGGAACTAAAAAGCCTCTTGGTGAAAGTGAAAGAAGAGAGTCAAAACATTGGCTTAAAGCTCAACATTCAGAAAACTAAGATCATGGCATCTGGTCCCATCACTTCATGGCAAACAGATGGGGAAATAGTGTCAGCCTTTATTTTGGGGGGCTCCAAAATCACTGCAGATGGTGATTGCAGCCATGAAATTAAAAGACGCTTACTCCTTGGAAGGAAAGTTATGACCAACCTAGACAGCATATTGAAAAGCAAAGACATTACTTTGCCAATGAAGGTCCGTCTAGTCAAGGCTATGGTTTTTCAAATGGTCATGTATGGATGTGAGAGTTGGACTGTGAAGAAAACTGAGTGCCAAAGAATTGATATTTTTGAACTGTGGTGCTGGAGAAGACTCTTGCAAGTCCCTTGAGAGTCCTCTAGAGAGTCCCAACCAGTCCATTCTAAAGGAAATCAGTCCTGGGTGTTTTTTGGAAGGAATGATGCTAAAGCTGAAACTCCAGTGCTTTGGCCACCTGATGCGAAGAGTTGACTCATTGGAAAAGACTCTGATGCTGGGAGGGATTGGAGGCAGGAAGAAAAGGGGACAACAGAGGATGTGATGGCTGGATGGCATCACCGACTTGATCGACATGAGTTTGAGTGAACTCTGGAAGTTGGTGTTGGACAGGGAGGCCTGGTGTGCTGCGATTCATGGGGTCACAAAGAGTCAGACACGACTGAGCGACTGAACGTAACTGAACTGGCACTGTAAATAGTGTAAGCTAGTTGTAGCTTACAAATTTTAATGTCAAGAATCAAACTAAAGGCTTAAAGTGGGTGATAACTGAATTTAAACCTGAGATTAATTTAAAATATGTTTATTAATTCATTAAAAATAACAAAAATAAACTCCTTACATGTTAACCTGAAAACATTTATAAGAACAAAATTGTGCTTTCCATAACAAAAACATTGAGAACCGTGATAATATTTTACACTTTTTCAAGTCTCTTTATTGGCTTCATAGAAAGCAGCTGAGCACATCTGTGGCATTCAGTCAGATAGCCTCTGGTAAACTTCACTGCGTATTCAAGTGAGAATGAAAGTAAAAAGGAAATAAAACCTTGAATTATTAAACAAAATTGATTTTGATCTTGCAGCATCCCTAAAAGAACCTCAGGTCTGTCTAGATTGTAGATTGTGGCCTACCAGGCTTCTCTGCTCACAGGAGTTTCCAGGCAAGAATACTGAAGTGAGTTGCTACACCCTCCTCCAGGGGATCTTCCTGATCCAGGGATTGAACCTGCATCGCCTACATTGGCAAGCAGACTCTTTACTGCTAAACCATCAGGGAGGCCCCAGAGCAAAGCAGCAAAGAATCCACCTGTAATGCAGGAGATGCAGGAGACAGGGGTTTGACCCCTGGGTCAGGAAGATCCCTTGGAGAAGGAAATGACAACCCACTCCAGTGTTCTTGCCTGGGAAATCTCATGGACAGAGGGACCAGGCAGGCTATAGTCCATGAGGTTGCAAAAAGTAAGAAAGGACTGAGCAAGCATGCAGGGTGATTCAGAGTAGATCTCCATAATTATTTTAAATTCTGTAATCCTAAATTTTAATTGGTGAGTTACATCTTTGAAACTGGGCTTTTGCTGCTTTGTAGGTATGACCAGATTATTTATTTATTTATTTTTAGGTATTTTGACTCAGCATTGAATAAGAGAGCCTAAGAAGGGGACAAAGAAAATTCAGAAAACTACAGTAATAAGCAATACTCAATAGTGATAATAAGTGGGCAGAGTAGAACAGACTCAAAGCCAATCTGAATAGAATCGGGCCCATGGTTGAAACTGACTGAATACAGCTGGCATAAATACATGACTGGATATTGATTAGCTCAAAGTCACCAACAAGAGGCTGACGGATGATTAAATATTTGCCAATGTAAGTCCAGTTCTGTGACATCCAACTAAATGTGGACCCCAATTGCCACTGTCTTGCTATGAGAACAGTCTGCCCAGTTTTCTCAGAAGATATGCTGAAATAATTGAAAATGAAGGGTAAGTAATGATTCTAAAAATGATATATTTGCCAAACATTTTTCATCCAGAATGTAATAGTAAGTTTTAGTACAAAAGTCCTTGAAGAGGGGACCGAAGTTCCATTTCCTTTAATAACTACCCGAGAGATAGAGGTAAGTAGCTTAATCTCTCTATCCCTCAGTAATTCTAAATGAAAGAGATAAACAAAATGGTATCTAACACTTTCTAAAGTCCAATACATAATGTAACAAACAGTAGAGAGAGCAAAGGACATTATGAAACCTCTGATTAGCATTACTAAAGTTAAGGAACAAAATATATTTGATATCCTAATTTTGTTGGGAAAAGCTCTGGTTATTTTATCATTATTATTGGCGTAGCTTCAAAATGTTTTCAAAATACATATTGAAGAATGTCTTAAAAACTGTTTGGTTTCCTTTTAGGAATGGAGAGTGAGAGGGAAGTAACAAGTTTAGAAATAACACCAGTGAGAATTAGAAGAGTATAAAATAAAACACATGTTCCAGGTAGCAGAAAGAATGTAAAAATGTCTCAAGAGGTCTAAATCAATCCCAGTAGTCAGAAAGCAAGTCTAAATAGCCAGAGAAAGGAAAGTAGATTCTATGTGTTCTAAGTCACTTCAGTCATGTTCGACTCTTTGCAGCGCTATGGACTGTAGCCCACTAGGCTCCTCTGTCCATGGGATTTTCCAGGCAAGATTGCTGAAGTGAGTTGCCATGCTCTCCTCAAGGGGAACTCCCCCCACCCCCCCCCCCCCCAGCGATTGAACCTGTGTCTCTGTGACTCTTGCATTGCAGGCAGATTCTTTACCCCTGAGCCATTGGAGAAGCCCAGATTCTATGAGGACCTGAGAAATTAAGTAGAAATGAGATCACACAAGAACTTGCATCTCCCATGCCCTAGAGCATGGAAAAGCAAGAGAGAACATGGAAGATGTTTCCAAGAAGGAAATGAAATAAACTAAGGCAGAAACAATAAACTATATCATAAATTAACCATAAAAATACATTAGATTAAAGAGAACTGAGAATGCAGATCTAAACCATTACTACTTCTAAAGAAAAATAAAGAAAGAATAGAAGACTTTAACCTAATATAGCTTGTGCTGTGCTCAGTCACTTTAGTTGTGTCCAACTCTTGGTGAACCCGTAGACCCTACAAAGCCCACCAGGCTCCTTTGTCCATGGGATTCCTCAGTCAAGAATACTGGAGTGGATTGCTATTTCCACCACCAATGGCTCTTCCTGACCCAGACCCCAAATCCATGTCTATTAGGCCTCATGCATTTGCATGAGGGTTCTTTACCACTAGTGCCACCTTGGAAGCCCCTAGCAAATTTTTAACTTATAAAGAAATAAATCTGAGAGTCATTCATAAACAAAAAGAAGTAAATAATGTATTTCATAACACTCCTTGGCAGAAAATATGGATTAATGTGATAGGATTTTAAAAGAAAATGTTAAGAATAAGAAATATTATGCTCTCTCAAGATATTTCCCATTCATGCAGAAAATTAAAAGACTTCCTCAGATATGTTTGGGCTCAGAAATAATGGCTAATTGTTGTTCAGCCACTAAGTCGTTTCTGACTCTTTGGGATGCCATGGACTGGAGCACACCAGGGTTCTCTTTCTTTCACTCTCTCTCAGAGTTTGTTCAAACTCACGTCCATTGAATCAATCATGTTATCTAACCATCTCATCATATGTCACCCCCTTCACCTCTTGACCTCAATCTTTCCCAAGATGAGGGTCTTTTCCAGTGAGTCGGCTCTTTGCATCAGGTGGCCAAGGTATTGTAGCTTCAGTTTCAGCATCAGTCCTTCCACTGAATATTCAAGGTTGATTTTCTTTAGGATTGACTACTTTGATCTCCTTGCTGTATAAGGAACTCTCAAGAGTCTGCTCCAGTACCACATCAATCTTCGGCCTTCAGCCTTCTTTATGGTCCAGCTCTCACATGCATATATGACTACTGGAAAAACTATAGCTTTGACTATATTGACCTTTGTCAGCAAAGCAACAACTCTGCTTTTTAATATCTAGCTTTGTAGTAGCTTAATGTCTAGCTTCCTTGGTGGCTCAGACAGTAAAGCGTCTTGTCTACAACACGGGAGACCCGGGTTCAATCCTTGGGTTGGGAAGATCCCCTGGAGAAGGAAATGGCAACCCACTCCAGTACTCTTGCCTGGAAAATCCCATGGACAGAGGAGCCTGATAGGCTACAGTTCATGGGGTCACAAAGAGTCAGACATGACTGAACGACTTCGCTTATCACTTATAATAGCAAAGTCTAGCTTTGTAGTAGCTTTTCTTCCAAAGAGCAAGTGTCTTTTATTTTCTGGCTGCAGTCACCATCACAGTGATTTTGGAGCCCAATGGAATTAATTAATCTTAAACATAAAAATATATTGAGTGTAACTCTAACAAAAAATCAGGAAGTAGATAATAATTTACAATTTAAAATGAAAAAATATGATATTGATAGATTAACAGAACTAACTGCTTATTCTGTTTAGAGTCTAAAGACAAAAATAAATCCTACAGCTTAAAATGTGAAGCTTAATGCTACAGTACTACCTTTATCTGTTTCTTTGTTTCTCCTTCCCCTATATCAGCAAACATCTCTTAAGCTTAGTCCTTTTGTCAAGAGTAGAGATGAAATGTTTTTCCCTGAATTGATAGAAGCTTAAAAATGAAACCATGCTTTATTCTTTAGACATTTGCTAATAATATTGAAACTATACAGTTGAGCTACTAGGCTCAGTGCATTATCAAACCAAAAGTTTTTTGTTTTGTCTCTCTCAGTTATTGGTTTCCTTAGAAAAATAAATAAAAGCCATATTAATAGCCAATAAACTTAACTAATTATTTTCTTGATAATTAAAACTCATATTGAATCACATGATCCATTGTGTTGCTGCTGCTGCTGCTGCTGATGCTATGTCGCTTCAGTGTCCGACTCTGTGCGACCCCATAGACGGCAGCCCACCAGGCTCCCCCGTCCCTGGGATTCTCCAGGCAAGAACACTGGAGTGGGTTGCCTCTTCCTTCTCCACTGTGTTGCCTCTATTTTAATTGAGAAATAATAGTAAATCACTTAAGATGTGATATTATCTGACATATAGCCCCGTTTTCATATTCTTTTGAATCTTGGACCAATGATGTTCTTTCAGTAACTAATATTCAGTATACAAATACATATGCTCATATAATAGTATAGTATAAAATAAATATGCCAAAAATATTGAGTTGTTATTTATGACTTGTAGAATTCTAGACAATTGTAGTATGTTAATGTATACATTTTTCAAAGTACTTTTTAAAATTTTCACATATAGGAAACAAGACAAAAAGGTCAATGTTTTAAACTATAGCTAAATTAATAAATGCAGCTAAACCATTGATGGTAGAAGATGTTAGCATTCTGTATATTTTAATTTGTAAAATTTTATTCTTTCCTATATTTGTCAAATTTTCCACAATGAATATTCATTTTCATGATATAAGTAATACACTAGTGAATATAGTGTATTTTGTCACGTTAGTCTACTTTTGCATCCTGACTAGCATAATTGGTATTTTGGAACATCCTCTTAGAATACTGCACATGCAATGGCTTGGGTGAGTTATATATATATTTCTCCTCAACTAAACTGGAGTCTCCTAAAAGACCAAGTCTGGCCTGGTCCTGATATCAACAGGCCCTGAAATATGAATAGAAATGCAGGCCTACCTATCATATGTCGATATTTAAAATGATAAACAAACTGAAAAATAATAAATGTTTTAGCTTCTTACCTTAGTAAATACACCATTCTAAGGACAAAAGGAAACTATCACTACACTATCGGAGAAGGTACCCCACTCCAGTACTCTTGCCTGGAAAATCTTATGGACAGAGGAACCTGGAGGGCTGCAGCCCATGGGGTCGCTGAGGGTCAGACACGACTGAGTGGCTTCACTTTCAGTTTTCACTTTCATGCATTGGAGAAGGAAATGGCAACCCACTCCAGTGTTCTTCCCTGGAGAATCCCAGGGATGGCGGAGCCTGGTGGGCTGCTGTCTATGGGGTCGCACAGAGTCAGACACGACTGAAGTGACTTAGCATCACTACACATGCTTGGATGCTGTGTGGATAAGCTGCTGATGTTAGGTGCATAAATACATATGCACAAACAAACTACATACATATAGATAGATATTTCATAAATTATTACACACCTATTTCATGACATATTTTTCTTGCCTTCATTTCAAAAAAATCACTAATCATAATAATAATCAAGATTTTCACATAATGATTTAAAACAATTAATAAAATGCAATTATTCTAAAGGATTTGGAAGTTAAATACATCTTAAACAAATAGGTAATTAAAGTTAAATGCAAAAATTAAAAAGTATTTTCACATATATTTATTATTATAAAATATTAAAAAAACACTTGCAAGAAAATATATAAATTATCTTAATGAATGTCAAAAGTTTTTAATTTTATACATATTGATTTGATGTTATGAAATTTTATGAAATGCTTATTTAAAATAATTATTTTTATTAATAGAAATAAAAGTAGAACTATCCACAAGTCTGTCATTCAGTGTCCATCTAGTAACCCATGTAAAGTACTGGTATCAAGCTTTATGCATATTACATATAGATCTACATTTAATCAAAATTATGAGTAATATGAATTTTTATTTATTTTTTTAATTTTTTATTTATTTATTTATTTTTTTACATGAACTCCCAAACATGAACCCCCCTCCCACCTCCCACCCCACATCTTCCCTCCAGATCATCCCCATACACCAGCCCCAAGCATCCTGCATCCTGCATTGAACATAGACTGGCAATTCATTTCTTACATGATAGTATACATATTTCAATGCTATTCTCCCAAATCATCCCTCCCTCTCCCTCTCCCTCTCCTTCTCCCTCAGAGTCCATAAGTCCGCTCTACACATCTGTATCTCTTTTGCTGTCTTGCATACAGGGTCCTCATTACCATCTTTCTAAATTCCATATATATGTGTTAGTATACTGTATTGGTGTTTTTCTTTCTGGCTTACTTCACTCTGTATAATTGGTTCCAGTTTCATCCATCTTATTAGAACTGATTCAAATGTATTCTTTTTAATGGCTGAGTAATACTCCATTGTGTATATATACCACAGCTTTCTTATCCATTCATCCGCTGATGGACATCTAGGTTGTTTCCATGTCCTGGCTATTATAAACAGTGCTGCAATGAACATTGGGGTACATGTGTCTCTTTCTATTCTGGTTTCCTCGGTGTGTATGCCCAGCAGTGGGATTGCTGGGTCATAAGGCAGTTCTATTTGCAATTTCTTAAGGAATCTCCACACTGTTCTCCATAGTGGCTGTACTAGTTTGCATTCCCACCAACAGTGTAAAAGGGTTCCCTTTTCTCCACACCCTCTCCAGCATTTATTGCTTGCAGACTTTTGGATCGCAGCCATTCTGACTGGTGTGAAGTGGTATCTCATTGTGGTCTTGATTTGCATTTCTCTGATAATGAGTGACGTTGAGCATCTTTTCATGTGTTTGTTAGCCATCCGTATGTCTTCTTTGGAGAAATGTCTATTTAGTTCTTTGGCCCATTTTTTGATTGGGTCGTTTATTTTTCTGGAATTGAGCTGTATAAGTTGCTTGTATATTTTTGAGATTAGTTGTTTGTCAGTTGCTTCATTTGCTATTATTTTCTCCCATTCAGAGGGTTGTCTTTTCACCTTGCTTATAGTTTCCTTTGTTGTGCAGAAGCTTTTAATTTTAATTAGATCCCATTTGTTTATATTTGCTTTTATTTCCAGTATTCTGGGAGGCGGATCATTGAGGATCCTGCTGTGATTTATGTCGGAGAGTGTTTTGCCTATGTTCTCCTCTAGGAGTTTTATAGTTTCTGGTCTTACATTTAGATCTTTAATCCATTTTGAGTTTATTTTTGTGTGTGGTGTTAGAAAGTGATCTAGTTTCATTCTTTTACAAGTGGTTGACCAGTTTTCCCAGCACCACTTGTTAAAGAGATTGTCTTTACTCCATTGTATATTCTTGCCTCCTTTGTCAAAGATAAGGTGTCCATATGTGTGTGGATTTATCTCTGGGCTTTCTATTTTGTTCCATTGATCTATATTTCTGTCTTTGTGCCAGTACCACACTGTCTTGATGACTGTGGCTTTGTAGTAGAGCCTGAAGTCAGGTAAGTTGATTCCTCCAGTTCCATTCTTCTTTCTCAAAATTGCTTTGGCTATTCGAGGTTTTTTGTATTTCCATACAAATCTTGAAATTATTTGTTCTAGTTCTGTGAAAAATACTGCTGGTAGCTTGATAGGAATTTTTAAATAATGAAAAATTCCGCAAACAAATGTGAACAGTTATAAAAAATATTCTTATTTCTAAGAACTTTTAGGACTCCAAACTGGAGAAAAAAGAGAGTCAAGTAATTGAATACTCAGCCTTCCCAGGATAAAGTGCTTCATTATGTAAGAATCTAACACATTCATGTTAGCTGAAAGAAAGGATTTTAAAAATTAACTAGTTTATATTTTTTAAAGATCTCTACCTTTTAAACTTTCTCTTCACTCTGAAGAAGTAAATCAGTCTTTGACAGTGAAAACACTTTGACACTGTGGGGTACAACCCACAAATCTTCAAAACATTCAGATACAATCACTTTTTGCTTTAAGAACAAGTGCCCAGATATGCAGTGAAGCTTTTCCTGGGATCTCTGTGGTGTTAATCATGACAGCAAATGTTTAAGATTATGCATTGTGCTGAGCAGAAACCACCATGTGTTATTTAATAAGTTTAGTTATATTCATGGTCCTCTGACTTGTTGAGCTCTTCTGCACTGATCCAAAGGCCATATTGGTGGGAATCATGTCCTATTCAACTTGCTCACACAGTCATTCACAGAGTGTCATATATAACACAAAATGTAAAAACCGCAGAATTTGTTGAATTAACTTGAAATGTAATAAGAAATTTCTAAAGACATATATGGAAAATGGTCTTAGATATGTATTATGATACTTTTTGGAATTCAGCAAAAGAATGACTCAGGTCACCCAGTTCAGTTGCTCAGTCGTGTCTGACTCTGCGACGCCGTGAATCACAGCACACCAGGCCTCCCTGTCCATCATCAACTCCCGGAGATCACTCAGACCCACGTCCATTGAGTCAGTGATGCCATCCAGCCATCTCATCCTCTGTCGTCCACTTCTCCTCCTGCCCCCAATCCCTCCCAGCATCAGAGTCTTTTCCAATGAATCAACTCTTCACATGAGGTGGCCAAAGTACTGGAGTTTCAGCTTTAGCAACATTCCTTCCAAGGAAATCCCAGGACTCATCTCCTTCAGAATGGACTGGTTGGATCTCCTTGCAGTCCAAGGGACTCTCAAGAGTCTTCTCCAACACCACAGTTCAAAAGCATCATTCTTCCTTGTTCAGCCTTCTTCACAGTCCAACTCTCACATCCATACATGACCACAGGAAAAACCATAGCCTTGACTAGACAGACCTTAGTTGGCAAAGTAATGTCTCTGCTTTTGAATATATTATCTAAGTTGGTCATAACTTTTCTTCCAAGGAGTGTCTTTTAATTTCATGGCAGCAGTCACCATCTGCAGTGATTTGGGAGCCCAAAACAATAAAGTCTGGCACTGTTTCCACTGTTTCCCCATCTATTTCCCATGAAGTGATGGGACCAGATGCCATGATCTTGGTTTTCTGAATGTTGAGCTTTAAGCCAACTTTTTCACTCTCCTCTTTCACTTTCACCAAGAGGCTTTTTAGTTCCTCTTCACTTTCTGCCATAAGGGTGGTGTCATTTGCATATCTGAGGTTATTGATATTTCTCCCGGCAATCTTGGTTCCAGCTTGTGTTTCTTCCAGTCCAGCGTTTCTCATGATGTACTCTGCATATAAGTTAAATAAGCAAGGTGACAATATACAGCCTTGACGTACTCTTTTTCCTATTTGGAACCAGTCTGTTGTTTCATGTCCAGTTTTAACTGTTGCTTCCTGACCTGCATACAGATTTCTCAAGAGGCAAGTCAGGTGGTCTGGGA
>SJYX01014311.1:351668-362117 GCA_006410675.1 Oreotragus oreotragus
TTCCTCTTTAGTCCCCATAGACATAGAGTGGATCTGATTCTGTTTCGGCCTGAGTCAACAAAAGGTATTAATGGAAATACTGAACCTCAGTATGATCCACACTGCTAAAGTTGATAAAAATAGTCAAAGGGTTTAAAAAAAAAAAAAAAGGCTAGAAAAGCTTAAATTTTAGTAGCTCATTGTGAACCTTGAAAAAAGTCATTAAGTCTGTATATTGATGATACATTTTTTGAAAAAAAAATATATATGAGAAGTAAACCATTCTCAATGTATTACTGTTTTATATCCCTAGTTAAATGTTTCCAAAAATTACTTCCTTTAGGAATAAGATTATATATATATATATAACTCTTAGTGCCATATAATAAAATATTATTTTCCCCCTGCTGTATATATTCACCTCAAATTCTAGTTAAGTGATTTGTAAAATGCCATTCTGTTCATCTTTCTCAATAACTGAAACATAATTTTGCTCTTCTAAAAATTCTAAAGCTGATAGGAACCTAGACTTTTTGTACCAGGGAAAAGCTTTCAACTAATTTAACTTTGACCTGTGGCTTGTTCTGAAACATAGAGTCTTTCTGGTACAATGCATTTTTTCTGTAAAGTGGTTTAGTCATACACAATGGATAAACAGGAGAAAGCTGCCAATATATGACATGTAAATTAATTGGTTCATACATGATTTTCCTTAGCACTTTAGTGCTTGGTGCCAAGTATCTGCTGAATGCAGCGAGCTATGAAGGGATATAGTGTTTTATGTGGTACCCACTAATCCCTCAATCAAACCTGTGACTTGTGATACCTGTGTATTAGGTGAAACAGTAGCTGCCAAAGATAGGTCCACATCCTAGTTCTTATAACCTGTGATATTGTCTTCTTTGGGAAAAAGGTCTTTGCAAATAATAAGAATTAGGGTCTTAAAATGAAGAGATCATCCTGGATTATCTGGATAGACTCTAAATCCAATAATATATGTCCTTAGAAGAGGAAGGCAGAGGTAGATTTGAGACAGACAGAAGAGAAGAATGGCAGAGGACAAGGCCATATGAAAAAAAGATGTGTATAAGAGACAGTGCCACCTCTTCTTAATATCTTCTGCTTCTGTTAGGTCCATACCATTTCTGTTCTTTATCAAGCCCATCTTGCATGAAATGTTCCCTTGGTATCTCTCATTTTCTTGAAGAGATCCCTAGTCCTTCCCACTCTGTTCTTTTCCTCTATTTCTTTGCATTGATCGTTGAAGAAGGCTTTCTTATCTCTTCTTACTGTTCTCTGGAACTCTGCATTCAGATGTTTATATCTTTCCTTTTCTCCCTTGCTTTTAGTCTCTCTTCTTTTCACAGCTATTTGTAAGGCCTCCCCATACACCCATTTTGCTTTTTTGCATTTCTTTAAACTGACATAAAAAACGTAGTTAAGGGTTTAAGATTGAATAACAGAGCAAAACAAAACGGGACATTGTGTGAACTATCTGCACTATCCCCTTCCTTCTTTTGAGTATAGCCTATATATCTTAAAATCCCTAGGCTTAAAAATAATAAAATAAATATTCAAAATAATATTATTACAAATAATATAACTAAGGATAGCTCTTTTCAAAACTCAATCCATCTTTACTTCTGAAGGGGAATCTGTTTACACTAAATGTGTAAAGTATGCATGCTTGGACATAAAGCTTATATCCTTCTTATACTAGAAAATTTTTATAAGCACGCAGCATTATTTAACTTAATTGTGCTACTAGGAGAATTATAAAATGTAGGCTAAATAGTTATTTAATAAGAAAAAATGTATCTTTAATTGTCAATTTGTTGAAGCAAGTATCAGACAATATCACTCTACTGTAATCTTATCTCAAAATATCTCTATTTTTACTCCAAAATAAGAAACACTCTGTAATGTATTTCTATATCTCAAAATGATTTCACTGAAATCAGTGCAGGTTTTCAATTCGGTAAGCAAATCCTTCAGAGACTCTTCTAAATATAATTCTTAACCTGAAAGGTATTTTATATTCTCTTTAAAAGAATACTGACAGAAATAAAATATGAAAGGATTTCCTCTTTAGTCCCCATAGACATAGAGTGGATCTGATTCTGTTTCGGCCTGAGTCAACAAAAGGTATTAATGGAAATACTGAACCTCAGTATGATCCACACTGCTAAAGTTGATAAAAATAGTCAAAGGGTTTAAAAAAAAAAAAAAAGGCTAGAAAAGCTTAAATTTTAGTAGCTCATTGTGAACCTTGAAAAAAGTCATTAAGTCTGTATATTGATGATACATTTTTTGAAAAAAAAATATATATGAGAAGTAAACCATTCTCAATGTATTACTGTTTTATATCCCTAGTTAAATGTTTCCAAAAATTACTTCCTTTAGGAATAAGATTATATATATATATATAACTCTTAGTGCCATATAATAAAATATTATTTTCCCCCTGCTGTATATATTCACCTCAAATTCTAGTTAAGTGATTTGTAAAATGCCATTCTGTTCATCTTTCTCAATAACTGAAACATAATTTTGCTCTTCTAAAAATTCTAAAGCTGATAGGAACCTAGACTTTTTGTACCAGGGAAAAGCTTTCAACTAATTTAACTTTGACCTGTGGCTTGTTCTGAAACATAGAGTCTTTCTGGTACAATGCATTTTTTCTGTAAAGTGGTTTAGTCATACACAATGGATAAACAGGAGAAAGCTGCCAATATATGACATGTAAATTAATTGGTTCATACATGATTTTCCTTAGCACTTTAGTGCTTGGTGCCAAGTATCTGCTGAATGCAGCGAGCTATGAAGGGATATAGTGTTTTATGTGGTACCCACTAATCCCTCAATCAAACCTGTGACTTGTGATACCTGTGTATTAGGTGAAACAGTAGCTGCCAAAGATAGGTCCACATCCTAGTTCTTATAACCTGTGATATTGTCTTCTTTGGGAAAAAGGTCTTTGCAAATAATAAGAATTAGGGTCTTAAAATGAAGAGATCATCCTGGATTATCTGGATAGACTCTAAATCCAATAATATATGTCCTTAGAAGAGGAAGGCAGAGGTAGATTTGAGACAGACAGAAGAGAAGAATGGCAGAGGACAAGGCCATATGAAAAAAAAAAAAAATGAGGGCAGAGATTGGAGTAACACAACAAGAAGCAAGAAACAGAAACAGAATTTCCCCTAGAGCCTCAGGAGAGAGTGACACCCTACCAATAGCTTGACTTTAGTCTTAGAGCTTCCAGGACTGAATAAATAAATGAATAAATGTTTGTTGTTTTAAGTTATTAGTTTGTGGTAATTCGTTAAGACATCCTGAAATATATAATATATCTTGTATTTTTTATTTTTGCCTCCATAAGAGAACAACCAGACTCAATCTTCCTTATTCCTCATTTCAGTGCTAACTTTCTTACCTCTTTTTTATAAAGTCCTATTGTACTGTAATAGTCATATTTATTAGAGATTTCAAACTTTTTTTATCTGCACTAATATATTTATAAGGAATGCCACTATTTGTTTATGTTTATGTTTCAATTGCAAAGTTTTACAGATTTTGAATGATCTTGCCTCTCCTTGATTTCATTAAAAAGCCCTGACATTATTAATGTGTGATTTTGCAAAACAGCTAAAATTTTGTTTAGGAATTACTATTTTGTGAGATGATAGAAATGCCTATATTTTATGTGAATAGATGCCTCCATCAAAAAACCTTAACTGTATGTAAGAACTGGTAGCATAAAATGTCAATGATAATTCAAAGATAGTTCCTAATTTTCAGTTCAGTTCAGTTCAGTTCAGTTCAATGGCTCAGTCATGCCCGATTCTTTGTGATCCCATGGACTGCAACATGCCAGGCCTCCCTGTCCATCATCAACTCCCAAAGTTTACCCAAACTCATATCCATTGAGTCAGTGATGCCATCCAAACATCTCATCCTCTGTCATCCCCTTTCTCTTCCCACCTTCAATCTTTCCCAGCATCAGGGTCTTTTCCAATGAATCAGCTCTTCCAACCAGGTGGCCAAAGTATTGGAGTTTCAGCTTCAACATCAATCCTTTCAATGAACACTCAGGACTGATCTCCTTTATTTTCTTTAATTTTTAAAATTTTTTTTAAAATTTTACTTTACAATACTGTATTGGTTTTGCCATGCATCAACATGAATCCGCTATGGGTGTACACGTGTTCCCTATCCTGAACCCCCTCCCACCTCCCTCCCCATACCATCTCTCTGGGTCATCCCAGTGGACCAGCCCTAGCAGCCTGTATCCTGCATCGAACCTAGACTGGAGATACGTTTCTTATATGATATTATACATGTTTCAATGCCATTCTCCCAAATCATCCCACCCTCTCCCTCTCTCAAAAAAAAAAAAAATGAGGGCAGAGATTGGAGTAACACAACAAGAAGCAAGAAACAGAAACAGAATTTCCCCTAGAGCCTCAGGAGAGAGTGACACCCTACCAATAGCTTGACTTTAGTCTTAGAGCTTCCAGGACTGAATAAATAAATGAATAAATGTTTGTTGTTTTAAGTTATTAGTTTGTGGTAATTCGTTAAGACATCCTGAAATATATAATATATCTTGTATTTTTTATTTTTGCCTCCATAAGAGAACAACCAGACTCAATCTTCCTTATTCCTCATTTCAGTGCTAACTTTCTTACCTCTTTTTTATAAAGTCCTATTGTACTGTAATAGTCATATTTATTAGAGATTTCAAACTTTTTTTATCTGCACTAATATATTTATAAGGAATGCCACTATTTGTTTATGTTTATGTTTCAATTGCAAAGTTTTACAGATTTTGAATGATCTTGCCTCTCCTTGATTTCATTAAAAAGCCCTGACATTATTAATGTGTGATTTTGCAAAACAGCTAAAATTTTGTTTAGGAATTACTATTTTGTGAGATGGTAGAAATGCCTATATTTTATGTGAATAGATGCCTCCATCAAAAAACCTTAACTGTATGTAAGAACTGGTAGCATAAAATGTCAATGATAATTCAAAGATAGTTCCTAATTTTCAGTTCAGTTCAGTTCAGTTCAGTTCAATGGCTCAGTCATGCCCGATTCTTTGTGATCCCATGGACTGCAACATGCCAGGCCTCCCTGTCCATCATCAACTCCCAAAGTTTACCCAAACTCATATCCATTGAGTCAGTGATGCCATCCAAACATCTCATCCTCTGTCATCCCCTTTCTCTTCCCACCTTCAATCTTTCCCAGCATCAGGGTCTTTTCCAATGAATCAGCTCTTCCAACCAGGTGGCCAAAGTATTGGAGTTTCAGCTTCAACATCAATCCTTTCAATGAACACTCAGGACTGATCTCCTTTATTTTCTTTAATTTTTAAAATTTTTTTTAAAATTTTACTTTACAATACTGTATTGGTTTTGCCATGCATCAACATGAATCCGCTATGGGTGTACACGTGTTCCCTATCCTGAACCCCCTCCCACCTCCCTCCCCATACCATCTCTCTGGGTCATCCCAGTGGACCAGCCCTAGCAGCCTGTATCCTGCATCGAACCTAGACTGGAGATACGTTTCTTATATGATATTATACATGTTTCAATGCCATTCTCCCAAATCATCCCACCCTCTCCCTCTCTCACAAAGTCCAAAAGACTGTTCTATACATCTGTGTCTCTTTTGCTGTCTCGCACACAGGGTTATCGTTACCATCTTTCTAAATTCCATATATATGTGTTAGTATACTGTATTGGTGTTTTTTTCTGGCTTACTTCACTCTGTATAATCGGCTCCAGTTTCATCCACCTCATTAGAACTGATTCAAATGTATTCTTTTTAATGGCTAGACTAGTTGGATCTCCTTGCAGTCCAAGGGACTCTCAAGAGTCTTCTCCAACACCACAGTTCAAAAGCATCAATCATCTGTGCTCAGCTTTTTTATAGTGCAACTCTCACATGCATGCATGACTACTGGAAAAAACGGTAGTTGTTGTTGTTGTTGTTGTTGTTTTCACTAGACAGACCTTTGTTGGCAAAGTAAAATCACAGAAGCAGAGAATTGGATGTTATCTTGTTGATAAGTTTATTAAACTTTGAGACTAGAAAAGACAATTTCCTTATATTTGTTTAAATGTTATCCAAAACTACTTGATGATTTTTATTGAAGAAACATTCAAAACTTTAAAACACAGCCCATTCAAACTGAATTCTTTTTAAAAAATATAAATTTATTCATTTTAATTGGAGGTTAATTACTTTACAATATTGTATTGGTTTCACCATACATCAACATGAATCTGCCACAGGTATACACGTGTTCCCCATCATGAATCCCCCTCCCTCCTCCCTCCCCGTACCATCCCTCTGGGTCGTCTCAGTGCACCAGCTCCAAGCATCCAGTATCATGCATTGAATTCTTATAACCATCTATGGTTTCTAAAGTTTTTGAAATATATTTAAGCCTCACTTTTTAATTTTTACTTTCATATATACCTATATTTTTCTCTGAATTTGTATATTAAAATAGATTCAAAATACTCTATAATTAAGTAAAATAAAACTTGATCAAGTGAGTAGGAGTTTGGTACAGTGAAAATATAGAGATATAGCACCAATAAAATTCTCTAAGGAAATAATGGAAAATAAAAATCTGAAATAGATAAAGCAACCCAAATGTTTGTCATCTGACAAATGGTAAACACAACAAGGTATATCCATATAATGCAATATTATTCCACAATATAAGAGATGGTACAATATGGGTAAGTCTTGAAAACACTATGCCAAATGAAAGAAGTCAATTATAACACACACGCAAACACACATACATACATATATACAAACATATTATGACTCTATTTTATGAAATGTCTGATACAAGCAAATCTATGGAGCAGACACAGTGGAAACAGTATCAGACTTTATTATGGGGGGCTCCAAAATCACTGTACATGATGATTGCAGCCCTGAAATTAAATGATGCTTACTCCTTGGAAGGAAAGTTATGACCAACCTAGACAGCATATTAAAAAGCAGAGACATTACTTTGCCAACCAAGGTCCATCTAGTCAAGGCTGTGGTTTTCGCAGTGGTCCTGTATGGATTTGAGAGTTGGACTACAAAGAAAGCTAAGCACTAAAGAATTGATGCTTTTGAACTGTGGTGTTGGAGGAGACTCTTGAGAGTCCCTTGGACTGCAAGGGGATCCAACCAGTCCATCCTAAAGGAGATCAGTCTTGGGTGTTCATTGGAAGGATTGATGTTGAAGCTGAAACTCCAGTACTTTGGCCACCTGATGCAAAGAGCTGACTAATTAAAAAAGACCCTGGTGCTGGGAAAGATTGAGGGCAGGAGGAGAAGGGGATGACAGAGGATGAAATGGTTGGATGGAATCACCAACTCAATGGACATCGGTTTGGGTAAACTCTAGGAGCTGGTGATGAACAGGGAGGCCTGGCATGCTGCAATTCATAGGGTTGCAAAGAGTTGGACACGACTGAGCAACTGAACTGAACTGATGGAGCAGATAGTAGATTAGTGGTTGTCAAGGACTATCAGTAAGGTGTAATGTACAGTGACTGTCAGTGGATTTCTTTCTAAGGTGATATGATATAACTTTTATATTAGATATTTATGACTGCACATCTAAAAACTGCTGAATGGTACATTTTAAAACATGAATTTTGTGATACGTAAATTACATCTCAATAGGTAGCACAGTGGTAAAGAATCTTATTGCAATTCAGGAGACCTGGGTTTGATCCCTGGGTAGGGATCCCCTGGAGAAGGGAATGGCAACCCACTCCAATATTCTTGTCTGGAAAATTCCATGGACAGAGGAGCCTGGTGGGTGGGCTATAGTCCATGAGGTCACAAAGAGTAGGACATGACTGAGTGACTAACACTACTACTACTAAAACTTATAAAACACAGACACAGCACAAAAACAGACAAAAAGAAAAACAAGATCCATGTGGTATCAGCAGCCATGAGAAAGGAACTAGGGGGATGGCAAAATGAATTTAAATCGACTTGAGAGCCTGAGAATTGCACATCCTCTACAAACAGATAATACTATTTAAAATCTTGACAAGGTAATCACAGTACAGCAGCCAAAACTGGGTTAGGGCTGTACACACTCTGATTCAAAGGCATCTGTAAGAAAACTGTCTAAATTCTGTGGTGGAAGACTCTGGACCCTAAGGATCCTTGAGACCCACTAACCAGATGTCCTCTCCTGAGCAGTCAACATTGACAGAAGTTACATTATATAGAATCTAAACTGAGAAGGTTCAGAAAGAATTGTGAAAGAAAAATAGAGCTAACAGATTTTAAAAATACATGGATATATATATTTTAACATGTATAAAAATAAAAACAGAGGTTCTAGAGACATTAAGTTGGGTATGTTATCTTGATATGTTATCTTCTTTAAGAGAATAGAAATGAAGACTTACTTCATTGTACATGAGCAATGGAAAGGACTGTAGTAAATCCCATGCAAATATACTATAAATTAAATACAAAAAAAGAATAAATAAATATAGTTATAACTGGACATGGATCAACAGATTGGTTCCAAATAGGAAAAAGAGTACCTCAAGGCTGTATATTGTCACTTTGCTTATTTAACTTGAATGCAGAGTACATCATGAGAAACTCTGGGCTGGATGAAGCACAAGCTGGAATCCCACAAGATTGCTGGGAGAAATATCAATAACCTCAGATATGCAGATGACACCACCCTTATGGCAGAAAGTGAAGAGGAGCTAAAAAGCTTTTTGATGAAAGTAAAAGAGGAGAGTGAAAAAGTTGGCTTAAAGCTCAACATTCAGAAAACGAAGATCATGGTATCCAGCCCCATCACTTCATGGGAAATAGATGGGGAAATCATTTTCTCTCCGTTTTCATATATGTTTGATATTATTCATAATAAGAATGCTAATAAAAGAGGTAACTTTGAAGTTTGCAGTTTACAGAGTTGTGCAAAAAAGCAAATGAGAGACAATGTAGACTGGAAACATGCTAGTAAAAAGAGGAATAAAAAGGAGAGAATGGATGTATTATTGTATAGAACTGGCAGAAATCTGTGACCTGTGGAGATAAAAAGGGTAGAGGTACCAAAGATGACTTCAAGGTTCTGGCTGAGAGGACTTAGTAGATGTGAATAACTTGAGACATGAGACACATGAGGACGCAATGCAATTAACTTAGAGGGAAGCACAGAAGAATATATTTTGCATAGAAGATGATGAGCTATATCTGGAGAGATTAAAGTTGCCAAAAATGTTAAGGTAAAATTGTATAATTAGGTACCATAATGATTGGAACTCTGTGTCCAATTAACAATAAAATCTATCAAATAACTTGAGAATTGACTCTCTTCTTTCCTGTCTGCTGTGGTTTGTGAAGTTCTTTCCTCTGTTAATTTATTTTTCCTGCTTTCTCTTCTGTTCTTTCATTTTAAGAATGCAATAGAAAAGAATCGGCCTGCAAATACAGGAGATGTGGATTCAACTCCAGTAAAATCCCCTGGAGAAGGAAATGGCAACCCACTCCAGTATTGTTGCTGGGGATAATCCCATGAATAGAGGAGCCTGGTGGGCTACAGTCCATGGGATGGCAAAAAAGTTGGTCATGAGCTAGTGACTAAATAACAACTTAGATATTTAAATTTTTCTGGAAAATGATGTCCTAGTTTTAACATTTCAAATAACAAGGGGGAATGTTAAATGTTGTTTAAAGAAAAATAAACAACTTCCCTCTAATTCTGCTCCCCAGGATTGGGAGAAATGAAGCTCTTTTAATTGTTTACCCTGGCACTTATTTTTCTGTTTTGAAATAATAGGCAAATTCTATGAACTCTGAATTTATCAATTAATAAATTACTTATTGTCTCCCATTAAGATAAATGTTTAGTTTTTATACTCACTTATCCTATAATCAGAATACAGTTTAGTTCAGTTCAGTTCAGCCCCTCAGTCCTGTTCAACTCTTTGCGACCCCATGAATGGCAACACACCAGGCCTCCCTGTTCAACACCAACTCCCGGAGTTCACTCAGACTCACGTCCATCGAGTCAGTGGTGACATCCAGCCATCTCATACTCTGTTGTCTCCTTCTCTTCCTGCCCCTAATCCCTTCCAGCATCAGAGTCTTTTTCAGTGAATCAACTCATCACATGAGGTGGCCAAAGTACTAGAGTTTCCGCTTTAGCATCATTCCTTCCAAAGAAATCCCAGGGCTGATCTCCTTCAGAATGGACTGGTTGGATCTCCTTGCAGTCCAAGGGACTCTCATGAGTCTTCTCCAACACCACAGTTCAAAAGCACCAATTCTTCAGCACTCAGCTTTTTTCACAGTCCAACTCTCACATCCATACATGACCACAGGAAAAACCATAGCCTTGACTAGACAGACCTTTGTTGGAAAAGTAATGTCTCTGCTTTTGAATATGCTATCTAGGTTC
>SJYX01014311.1:362232-374575 GCA_006410675.1 Oreotragus oreotragus
AAAGTAATGTCTCTGCTTTTGAATATGCTATCTAGGTTGGTCATAACTTTTCTTCCAAGGAGTAAGCGTCTTCTAATTTCATGGCTGCAGTCACCATCTGCAGTGATTTTGGAGCCAAAAATAATAAAGTCTGACACTGTTTCCACTGTTTCCCCATCTATTTCCCATGAAGTGATGGGACCAGATGCCATGATCTTCGTTTTGTGAATGTTGAGTTTAAGCCAACTTTTTCACTCTCCACTTTCACTTTCATCAAGAGGCTTTTTAGTTCCTCTTCACTTTCTGCTATAAGGATGGTGTCATCTGCATATCTGAGGTTATTAATATTTCTCCCAGCAATCTTGATTCCAGCTTGTGCTTCTTCCAGTCCAGCGTTTCTCATGATGTACTCTGCTAAATAAGCAGGGTGACAGTATACAGCCTTAATGTACTCCTTTTCCTATTTTGAACCAGTCTGTTGTTCCATGTCCAGTTCTAACTGTTGCTTCTTGACCTGCATATAGGTTTCTCAAGAGGCAGGTCACATTAATATTATATCAGCATATGGTGCTTTCATTATAAGCAGTTAAACTTGGTTACCCATGACCCAGTTAAAGCACTCAAGTTACATTTTGTTCTTTTTAAACAATGTTGCTTTGCTTTTCATCAGGTTTGTAATTATTACCTCTTTTCTCCATATCTTTAGTTTTCTGTGATCCTTTATAATGTGCCTTCTCACATTATCCAGTACTCCTTTAATTAAATATTCTCTTTTTATGTTTCTTTAATTGAAGTAAAACAGCAAATTAAATTAACTGTAAGATCAAACATCACATGTTCTACCAGTTTCCCTTAGCCACCAAAAAGACCTGGGAAGGTACTTGGCTTTCAAAGGATTCTGCATAGTTATGGCCTCAAATACCCCATTATCATAATTCTGAGAACTTACTTCCCAATACTGCCTAAGAAGAGGCATGTTGTAGGGTTTACAAACACATATTCTGAAGTCAAGTCTAACCAATTCAAATCCTACTCCTTTGGGGGTGTTACAGGATATAAATGAATAATATGTATAAAGTGTCTAAAGTAATTAATTTACAAAGGGAAACACAGAGTATTTTTTAAAGAAAAATTTTCTTCCTTCATCATATTCAGAGTGTCTTCTTTCTTGGCTCCCTCTACTGTTTTGGAGGAAAAGATGTTTCAAGAGCTTCTTGAGAAAGGATGGGAGATAAATTGTTGAGATGTTGCATGTTGAAAACGTACTTCTACCCTTACCCTTGTTAAAAATTCTAGTTTAAAAATACTTCAATCATACCATTAAATTAAATTGCAATAAATCATGTGATTAAATTCAATGCAATTGTGCAACTAATTAAAGTTGGTGTTTTTTTTTTTTTTAATCTCAACAAAATAGCTTTAGGATTCCCTGCATTAAAAACTAAAACTAAATTAGTAAATTTTGACACTGAAGATTTTCAGTGATCAACGAGAACAGAGAAACAAAACAGTGGCCCCCAGTATGTTATGAGCTACATTATTGCAAAGGATATGGAACTTGATACACAGACAATGAACTACCTATATTCCTTAAAGCTTTCCTGTACTTTAACTATTTCTCAACCACTGAAACTAAGTCTCCAGAAGTAATAACCTACATTCATTACTAAGGGTCCTCCCTGTTGATGAGGAGAAGGGGACGACCAAGGATGAGATGGCTGGATGGCATCACGGACTCGATGGACGTGAGTCTGAGTGAACTCCGGGAGATGGTGATGGTTAGGGAGGCTTGGCGAGCTGCGATTCATGGGGTCGCAAAGAGTCGGACATGACTGAAAGACTGAACTGAACTGAACTGAACTGTTGATGATAGCTTATACGTAATGTATTTGAAAGTCAATTTGTATGTAAATAAAATACTTCATTCTCACTTTGCTGAAAAAACACCGTCTAGCTATCAGCTATCAATATGGTTCAAATTGAATCCTTTGCCTTAAAATAGAGTGGAAAATCTGGAGACATCAAATATTTCATAATAACAATAACATTAAAGGAAATTTTTAACTAAATAAAAACAACAAGCAAAACCATCAGAATCAACAATTTTAAAAAAAAGAACAATTAACCAGAGTACAAGAGATAAAGCTAATGAAACTAATAAAACTTAATAGAAGAAAAAGACTAAAATATTAAAATAAGTAAATAGATAAAATATTAAAATAATTTTATCTCATACTAAGCTTACATTTTACTATTAAAATAAGTGAGATATAAAATAATATTTAAAGTAAATAATAAAATAAATAAGCAAGTAAGAATATTAAATGAGTAAAATTTTTAAAATATGATAAAATTTTTAACTAAAAATAAGAAAAATTGAATATTTTTTAAAACTCAATTAATAGAGCTCAAAATCTAGTTTCCCACAAACAAAACAAAACAGTAACATAACTTGATTCTTTTTTTTTTTTAATAATGACTAACGCTGCGCCTCACAGGACAAAGCGCGACTGTAAGGGAGACAGTACAGCGCTGGCCTCTTGAGCAGCAGTCCCAGAGGCTGCCAGTCAGGGACTCTTACTCAGGAGGGTTTAAATGCCAGGCAGCTCTGAGCGATTGGACGTGCCAGTACGGCCAGCCCCCCATGTCCTGGCTCAGCTGTGGGCTGGGTAGTGCCCCGACCCATGACTGTCCTTGCACGCTGACCCTAGGTGAGGGCCTGAAATACCCACGACCTAACTTGATTTTTAATATACACTTTAAAGAGTAAATGAGACAGAATTATATAGAAAGATAAACTAGAGAAAACAGCAAAATATTTAAAAATAGAAATTACATGCTAAGAAATATGGCATATGCAGCCATACTCCATTGACAAGATTATATTACATCCATTAAGTATCCATTCTATTACATAAGAATGGATAGGATGGAGGGGGAAAATAATCTAAGAAACAGTGTGAAGAGATTAGTGGCTTTGTTCATCAGTCTTAAAATTCAATACTCTATGTGTAGTCTATTTAAATCTACTCATTCTATTAAATAATTAGCTCTGGAACCCCAAAGAACATTACCCTAAAGATAAATATGCAGTGATGCAGAAAGACTGCTTTTTACTTCTTTTAAAATCATATGTAACTTATACCTTTCTTACATGAGTTAGGACCTGTCTCTTATACACATCTAGATGTGTATAAGAGACAGATCTAAGAAACAGTGTGAGAAAATACCTGTGAACTGAAGAAAAAACAAGTCTTTAGATTGAAAATTATCACAAAATGGTAGAAGAAAATAAGGAAAAATACCCTGAAAAACATGTAAATGTGAACATGTTGAATAAAAAGATGAAAAGAAAATTGCAAATTTTCAGAAAAAATACACACAAAGGAATAGACAATTTCTTATAATATATTAATTACCAAATTTGATGAAGAATATAAAAATATCTGAATAGAATTGAAAATTTAGATAAAATTGAAAAGATAATAAAAAATCTTCAATTTTTAAATAAATATTTAAATTCAGCACCTATCTATGATATTATATTGTCATCCAACATAATCCACAAATGATAAATTAAAATAATTTGAGATTCTAAGATAACAAGCAAGTTTGCTGCTGCTAAGTCACTTCGGTTGTGTCCGACTCTGTGTAACCCCATAGACGACAGCCCACCAGGCTCCCCCATCCCTGAGATTCTTCAGGCAAGAACACTGGAGCGGGTTGCCATTTCCTTCTCCTGTGCATGAAAGTGAAAAGTGAAAGTGACATTGCTCAGTCGTGTCCGACTCTTAGCGACCCCATGGACTGCAGCCCACCAGGCTCCTCTGTCCATGGGATTTCCCAGGCAAGAGTACTGGAGTGGGGTGCCACTGCTTTCTCCAAACAAGCAAGTTTACAATGCTTATATGTTTCATGTTTATATGTTTCACCCAGCATACTGGCAACAATGTTTTTTAACTGAAATCCTAGAGAAATGGGAATAGCATACCGTTTAAGTTTTAGCATATATTGGTACACAATTTTAGGACAGATTTAAATGTGCATATTCTTTCTCCAAGAAAGGAATCTTACAGAAATACATATATGTGTATATATATATATATATATATAAAACATTCCACTATATATCATATATATATATATATTCATCAGAGGATGAAATGGTTGGATGGCATCACCGACGTGATGGACATGAGTTTGAGAAGGCTCCAGGAGTTGGACAGCGAAGCCTAGAGTGCTGTGGTCCATGGGATCGCAAAGCATTAGACATGACTGAGTAACTGAACTGAAATGATGCATATACAATGTATATTATTCACAGTATTGTAAGAATGAAAAAATGCTACATGCCCATCAGTGACAAATGATTAAGTAAAATATGATATGTCTATCTTAAAAGCAATCTGAAGGTTTAGAAAAGTATTTTACTTATAAGTTTGTCTGACATATTTAAATTTTGGTGCTAGGCATGGACAGAGGAGCCTGACAAGCTACAGTCCAGAGGGTCACAAAGACTCAGACACAACTGAGCACACACACTATTACTACATTCATCTATGCAATATATAGGAGAGATGCATCAAAAAAGGACTTATACATTTTTCTCTATAATCCTTTCATTTATGCATGCATTTATCTTTATACTAAGCATATAGTTACTGTTTATTTTGGTTAAAATCCTTACAAATATGTAAAGAAGCGTGATAAATGTAGTTTCCAATTTCTTATTATCTTCGACGCTTTATCTTGTAGTATTGTAATTATCCTGTTTTACTGCCTTTAGGTGCTCTAGTGCCGATTACTTTGGTACTGCTTTACTAGGTAAACAGAGTGAAATGAAGTTCAGTAATGGTTGGTAATATGATGCACAAAGTCTAGAAGTGATGAAATGAGCAATATCACTAAACTGCTGAAATGGTGCCGAGATTCACTAAGTGCTATACAGAAGAAAGCAAACAAACGAGAATTCATTACACAGTTGACTAAGCTATGCAACTGATGGGCAATCTTCATTGCCATGTGACATTCAGGCTCTCATTAGTGATTTCAGGCCAGCAGAGGAGATAATAAAATTTGATGCAAGCTGTCAAGATGAAGTTTTAAGAGTTATGATTCTGAATTTATTGTTGAGCCAAGACTCAGACACAACTGAGCACACACACTATTACTACATTCATCTATGCAATATATAGGAGAGATGCATCAAAAAAGGACTTATACATTTTTCTCTATAATCCTTTCATTTATGCATGCATTTATCTTTATACTAAGCATATAGTTACTGTTTATTTTGGTTAAAATCCTTACAAATATGTAAAGAAGCGTGATAAATGTAGTTTCCAATTTCTTATTATCTTTGACGCTTTATCTTGTAGTATTGTAATTATCCTGTTTTACTGCCTTTAGGTGCTCTAGTGCCGATTACTTTGGTACTGCTTTACTAGGTAAACAGAGTGAAATGAAGTTCAGTAATGGTTGGTAATATGATGCACAAAGTCTAGAAGTGATGAAATGAGCAATATCACTAAACTGCTGAAATGGTGCCGAGATTCACTAAGTGCTATACAGAAGAAAGCAAACAAACGAGAATTCATTACACAGTTGACTAAGCTATGCAACTGATGGGCAATCTTCATTGCCATGTGACATTCAGGCTCTCATTAGTGATTTCAGGCCAGCAGAGGAGATAATAAAATTTGATGCAAGCTGTCAAGATGAAGTTTTAAGAGTTATGATTCTGAATTTATTGTTGAGCCATATAAAAATAATATATGACAAACAGATTTAGAAATGTCTTTACACAAGAAATTAGGGGATCTAGTCCTAAATCCAAAAATCTTAACATCTAAAAAAAAAAAAAAACCATGGAAACACACAAAAAAATATTGTATTAATCCAACTTATATTTTTAAAATTCTTTGTATAAAAGATAATGATAATCAATGAATAATGGTAATGCCTATAATTCTCCATTATTTTCTCATAAATGTGACTTTAAGAAAATCTAGCTATTCCTAGGAATAAGATATATAAGCAAAAGCTCTACAGGTACCTGCATATAAAATAAAACCTTTAATAACATCTCTTGGACTGGAATGAAATCAAAATCTAAATCTGTATATCACCATGAAATAATGACTTCCTGGGCTAGGGAAGCAAATAATAGGTCATATTTTTAATCTTTTAGCATGGGGAGAGAGCTTTGTAAAACTAAACAGATTGTCTGGCAAAGGTTTCTGAACTTGATTTTTTTTTTTTTTTTGTAATCACAGAGAACTGCCAGCTATCAATAGAAAATCTCAACCAAAGGATTCATAGAGCTTAGTCTACTAGATTAAACAGAGATGCAGTTAACAAGCCTCTTTCAGTCTAAAGAGAGGTATAATAATATGTTAGAGGCATTAGTTAAATTTCTAAAACTTAATGTTGGCTTTCTAAAGTTGTAGTTAATATTTTAGCTTCTAGCAATAATTTTTTCATGGTCTTATTTACTTACCTTTCTGAAAAATAAAATTTACCATTATGTGATGCATAATATAAAGTTTTTGATAATTTTTTTTTAATCTAAGTAAACTATACTTTTTCTTGAGAATTTTACTTTCTGTGAATTGCAATAATTATAAAAGCATATTACATGAAAATAATGAGATAATAATTTTAATAATGAAACAAAAATATTGTAAATGTTTTACTACTAAATGTTGTACTATTTACATTCTCAAATAACTAAGCAATCAAAAATTATAAGACAAAGTACATGTATTTATTAACTATGTAACATCAAACATTTTTTCACAAAAGAATCTGTTTTTTAAAATGTGCTTTTCAGTTTACTTTAGTATATTAAGTGCCTTACACTAAGCAAGAATCATTTGAAAAAAATTAAAGATATGGAAAGTGTAAATGCCTAAAGAAGATTGTAATTTTAAATTAAGGAGACAGGCCCAGTAAGATTAAATAATATTTATAAAGTCACATTTAGAAGAGGAGAAGGTAGATCTAGAGTCTATGGTCTCCTGACTACCACTGTATTTTTCCACTCTATTATTACGGATTATCATTTTCAATTAAATGTTAACTATGTTAAAACTTTGTGGGCTTCCTGGGTGGTACTAGTGGTAAAGAACCCATCTGCCAATGCAGGAGACGTAAGAGATGCTGGTTCGATCCCTGGGTTGAGAAGGTCCCCTGGAAGAGGGCCTGGCAACCCACTCTAGTATTTTTGCCTGGAGAACTCCATGGACAGAGGAGCCTGGTGGGCTATGTTCCATAGAGTCTCAAAGATTGAAGTGACTTAGCACACACAGATGCATGCATGCTACAACTTTACATAATTGTAAAGTTAGAGAAATTAGAAACAAACTATTGAATATCTTATAAACTGTGTTTATCATTGTTAGTAATCTCATAAATCTTCAGTAAGAAGAACATTTATATTCACAAGTTTATCAGATATCTTGAACTTTAATGAACCACATCATGTGACAGAAAAGCATAAATAAAGTAGACACATAAAGCAACACTTTAAACTTTTGAGTCTAAAAAGCAAGCTTCATATTATGTAAGCCTCATATCTTAAAATTTTCCAGCCATTACTAACTATTAGTCAAGATACCTAAATTTGTTGAGATTAGTGGCTTTGTTCATCAGTCTTAAAATTCAATACTCTATGTGTAGTCTATTTAAATCTACTCATTCTATTAAATAATTAGCTCTGGAACCCCAAAGAACATTACCCTAAAGATAAATATGCAGTGATGCAGAAAGACTGCTTTTTACTTCTTTTAAAATTATATGTAACTTATACCTTTCTTACATGAGTTAGGACTGAGCACATTCAAAAGTTACTGAATAAGGAACAGTTCACATCATTCAACAAAAAACCTTTTCACCCATCTAGCTGGTAGTCTCTTCTCAAGACCAGCCCCTACCAACCTTAGTCATAAACTATTGTAAGTACAGTTCTTTGAGGCATCGATATAAGGTGATTATGCTCTCAAATTCAAAGCAGTTCAGCTCATTGCAAAGCCTGACTCAGAGCAATGCATGTTTCAGCACTAGGCTACTGACTAGCAATTAAAATTGTGCGGCTGCCTGTTGTAGCTCAAGGTCAGCGATTTCCAGGTAAATAGCTCCCTCCACTGGCCCAACCATCATTCTATGCTCTGAAGTCTAAAATCCAAGTCCTCTACTACCAAGTTTGCAAACAGCACACAGAATGCTAGAGCAGCTTGAAAATTTAGAAACACTGAATTTATAGGTAGGTCAATCAGTAACTAAGAAGTGGCAACCCTTTGAGTACTAAGATCTAAATGGAAACTTATCGAGTTGAAGGAATACATATCAGTGCCTATAAATATTAAAACACCTATAAGGGAGAGACTGGAAAACACACTCTAAAAAGCAGTTTGCAGTTTTGAGAGGATATAATGATAACAAAAGGAGTACCAATGATCTCTAAACTACCATATAGTTGATAGTGGGTCTAGTTGGGCTTTTGTTTTGCTGGTTGGGTATTAAAGTTTAGGGATTACTCAGTTTGCTTGGGTCAGAGTTGTTGTTAAAACCTGCCTTCTCCTAAAGAATATATATGCTTTCAATTTGAGAGGATACCCATCATTAGCCTATCTATGGTGTATATATTTCTTTGTCATGATATTGTGCAGCCCAACTTCTTTATTTTACAAGTGAGGAGGTTAGAAAACATGAACTAGTTTACTAAAAATGTCTTTATCTAAGCCCTAGCCAGATCACATGACACTTAGTTTGGTATTCTATATAGGAGAAGAGTGTTTCTTGCAATGTGTAGTCCCTGGACCAACAGCAACATCATCATACCTGAGACTTGCTAAGAATGCAAAAAGCAGGCCCATCTCCCAGACCTATCAAGTCAGAAACTTGGGGCATATAAAAGAAATCTGGGTTTAAGCAAGTCTTCCAGATGATTATGATATGCTTTAAAGTTTGAAACTTTACTTGACATATATAATTACTTTAAATTATTTAATAACATTAATGAATATACTTTGTTTAAATTAAATTTTAAATTTATGTACTAAATTTTAGTGCATAAAATCAACTTATGAGTTATATTCAAACTGATCCTCTTCAGTCAAAACTGGATCAATTGTTCCCACCAATGCTGACTGTATCACTTCCAATGTTCCATTCTATTTTGTCCCCAAATACTGTTCATTCTTTTAGTTCACTCAAAGGACAATTTCTGTGTATTTTTTCTCTTCCATAACTCAACTAAGTTGCAGATCAAACTGGTATTTTCCTATTACTGTTTGGTAGAATGGTATTACTATTATATTCTATACAATTGTATTCTATACAATTACTATTACTATTCTATAGTATTGGGCTTCCCTGGTGGCTCAGAGGGTAAAGTGTCTGCCTGCAATGCGGGAGACGCGGATTCAATCCCTGGGTTGGGAAGATCCCCTGGAGAAGGAAATGGCAACCCACTCTAGTACTCTTGCTTGGAAAATTCCATGGACTGAGGAGCCTGGTAGGCTACAGTCCATGGGGTCACAAGAGTCAGACACGACTGAGCGACTTCATTTTCACTTTTCACTTTCATGCACTGGAGAAGGAAATGGCAACCCACTCCAGTGTTCTTGCCTGGAGAATCCCAGGGACAGAGGAGCCGGGTGGGCTGCCATCTATGGGGTCGCAAGAGTTGGACACTACTGAGCAACTTCACTACTATTCTATATAGTTACTATTTGGTAGAAAATTGCATACTTCTACCAAAGCAGTTTTAACACTTCACCTACTCATTTATAATAACTAATTTCCATTATAAGATTCTAAATGTTTGACAAGCCAAAAAGTGTTGATATGCCACCAAATTCTGAGAACTCAGCAGTGGCCACAGGACTGGAAAAGGTCAGTTTTCATTCCAATCCCCAAAAGTCAATGCCAAAGAATGTTCAAACTATCACACAATTGCACTCATTTCATATGATAGCAAGGTAATGCTCAAAATCCAAGCTAGGCTTCAACAGAATGTAAATTGAGAACTTCCAGATATACAAGCTAGATGTAAAAAGTCAGAGGAACCAGATATCAAATTGCCAATATTCCTTGGATCATAGACAAAGCAAGGGAATTCCAAAAAATATCTGCTTCATTGAGTACACTAAAGCCTTTGATTGTGTGGATCACCAATTCTTAAAGAGATGGGAATTTCAGACCAGCTTACCTGTTTCGTGGTGGATAAGACTTCCCTGGTGGCTCATACAGTAAAGCGTCTGTCTACAATGTGGGAGACCTGGGTTTGATCCCTGGGTTGGGAAGATTCCCTGGAAAAGGAAATGGCAATCCACTCCAGTACTATTGCCTGGAAAATCCCATGGACATAGGATAGGCTACAGTCCATGGGGTTGCAAAGAGTCAGACATGACTGCGTGACTTTCCTTTACCTGTCTCCTGAGTAACCTGTATATAGGACAAGAAGCAACAGTAAGAACCAGACATAGAAGAATGGACTGGTTCCAAATTGGGAAAGGAGTACATCAAACTTGCATATTGTCACTCTGCTTATTTAATTTATATGCAAAGTACATCTTGCAAATTGTCGATTGGATGAATCACAAGCTGGAATCAATAAACAATATTGTTGGAGAAATATCAACAACCTCAGATATGTAGATGATACTACCCTAATGCAAGAAAGTGAAGAGGAACTAAAGAGCCTCGTGATGGGATGAAAGAATAGAATGAAAAAGCTAGCTTAAAATTTAACATTCAAAAAACTAAGATCATGGCATACAACTCCAATCACTTCATGGCAAATATATGGGGAAACAATGGAAACAGTGGCAGATTTTATTTTCTAGGGCTCCAAAATCACAGCAGATGGTGACTGCAGCCATGAAATTAAAAGGTACTTGCTCCTCAGAAAGAAAGCTATGACAAACCCAGACAGCATATTAAAAAGCAGAGATATACCACTTTAACAACAAGTTCAGTTCAGTTCAGTTCAGTTCAGTCATTCAGTCATGTCCAACTCGTTGTGACCCCATGGACTGCAGCATTCCAGGCTTCCCTGTCCATCACCAACACCTGGAGCTTGCTCAAACTCATTTCCATTGAGTCAGTGATACCACATAACCATCTCATCTTCTGTCATCCTCTTCTTTGCGGACAAAGGTGTGTCTAATCAAAGCTGTGGTTATTTTTTCCAGTAGTCATGTACGGATGTGAGAGTTGGACCAGAAAGAAGGTTGAGGGTCAAAGAAATGATGCTTCTGAACTGTGGTGCTGGAGAAGACTTCTGAGAGTTCTTTGAACTGCAAGAGGCTCAAACCAGTCAATCCTAAAGGAAATCAATCCTGAATATTCTTTGGAATGACTGATGATGAAGCTCCAGCACTTTGGCCACCTGATGCGAAGAGCTGACTCACTGCAAAAGACCCTGATGCTGGGAAAGACTAAAAGCAAGAGGAGAAGTGGATAACAATGGATGAGACAGTCAGATGGCATCACAGACTCAATGGACATGAGTTTGACTCTAGAAGATAGTGAAGGACAGGAAAGCTTGGAATGCTGCAGTTTATAGGGTCACAAAGAGTTGAACACAATTTAGTGACTGAACAACAACAATACCATTCCTCCTCCTCCAAAGCAGACTAGCCAGTACAGAGTAAGCATTTAATACATTTATTACATGAATGACTGAATTAATAAAACTTATCTGGTCTCCATGCTTCTTAAGATTCTTATTACAACCATCTTAATAGATAACTCTAGTCACTAAAGAAAGCTGAGCACTGAAGAATTTATGCTTTTGAACTGTGGTATTGGAGAAAACTCTTGAGGGTCCCTTGGACTGCAAAGAGATCCAACCAGTCCATCCCAAAGGAGATCAGTCCTGGGTGTTCATTAGAAGGACTGATGTTGAAGCTGAAACTCCAATATATTGGCCACCTGATGTGAAGAGAAAAAGCAAAAACAATACCCAGCTGTGGATGTGACTAGTGATAGAAGCAAGGTCCGATGCTGTAAAGAGCAATATTGCATAGGAACCTGGAAAGTCAGGTCCATGAATCAAGGCAAATTGGAAGTGGTCAAACAAGAGATGGCAAGAGTGAACGTTGACATTCTAGTAATCAGCCAACTAAAATGGACTTGAATGGGTGAATTTAACTCAGATGACCATTATATCTACTACTGTGGGCAGGAATCCCTCAGAAGAAATGGACTAGCCATCATGGTCAACAAAAGAGTCTGAAATGCAATACTTGGATGCAATCTCAAAAATGACAGAATGATCTCTGTTCATCTCCAAGGCAAACCATTCAATATCACAGTTATCCAAGTCTATGCCCCAACCAGTTATGCTGAAGAAGCT
>SJYX01014312.1:39569-63204 GCA_006410675.1 Oreotragus oreotragus
CAGATGTTCAAGCTGGTTTTAGAAAAGGCAGAGGAACCAGAGATCAAATTGCCAACGTTCACTGGATCATCAAAAAAGCAAGAGAGGTCCAGAAAAACATCTATTTCTGCTTTCTTGACTATGCCAACACCTTTCATTGTGTGGATCACAATAAACTGTGGAAAATTCTGAAAAAGATGGGAATAACAGACCACCTGACCTGCCTCTTGAGAAACCTGTATGTAGGTCAGGAAGCAATGGTTAGAACAGGACATGGAACAACAGACTGGTTCTATATTGGGAAAGGAGAATGTCAAGGGTGTATATTGTCACCCTGATTATTTAACTTATATGCAGAGTACATCATGAGAAATGCTGGGCTGGAAGAAGCACAAGCTGGAATCAAGATTGCCAGGAGAAATATCAATAACCTCAGATATGCAGATGACACTACCCTTATGGCAGAAAGTGAAGAAGTAAAGAGCCTCTTGATGAAAGTGAAAGAGAAGAGTGAAAAAGTTGGCTGAAAGCTCAACATTCAGAAAACTAAGATCATGGCATCCGGTCCCATCATTCCATTGCAAATAGAGGGGAAACAGTGGAAATAGAGGCTGACTTTATTTTGGGGGGCTCCAAAATAACTGCAGATGGTGACGGCAGCCATGAAATTAAAAGATGCTTAGCATATTAAAGACATGGCATCTGGTCCCATCATTCCATTGCAAATAGAGGGGAAACAGTGGAAATAGAGGCTGACTTTATTTTTGGGGGCTCCAAAATAACTGCAGATGGTGATGGCAGCCATGAAATTAAAAGATGTTTAGCATATTAAAAAGCAGAGATATTACTTTGCCAACAAACATAGTCAAGGCTATGGTTTTTCCAGTAGTCATGTATGGATGTGAGAGTTGGACTATAAAAAAAGCTGAGCGCTGAAGTATTGATGCTTTTGAACTGTGGTGTTGGAGAAGACTCTTGAGTGTCCCTTGGACTGCAAGGAGATCCAACCAGTCAATGCTAAAGGAGATCAGTCCTGAGTGTTCTTGGTAGGACTGATTTTGAAGCTGAAACTCCAATATTTTGGCCACCTGAGCTCAACATTCAGAAAACTAAGATCATGGCATCTGGTCCCATCACTTGATGGCAAATAGATGGGGAAATGGTGAAAACAGTGACAGACTTTATATTTTGGGCTCCAAAATCACTGCAGATGGTGACTGCAGCCATGAAATTAAGAGGCTTACTCCTTGGAAGGAAAGTTATGACCAACTTAGATAGCATATTAAAAAGCAGAGACATTACTTTGCCAACAAAGTTCCATCTAGTCAAGGCTATGGTTTTTCCTGTGGTCATGTATGGATGTGAAAGTTGGACTGTGAAGAAAGCTGAGCACTGAAGAATTGATGCTTTTGAACTGTGGTGTTGGAAAAGACTCTTGAGAGTCTCTTGGACTGCAAGGAGATCCAACCAGTCCATTCTAAAAGAGATCAGTCCTGGATGTTCTTTGGATGGACTGATGCTAAAGCTGAAACTCCAATACTTTGGCCACCTCATGCAAAGAGTTGACTCATTGGAAAAGACTCTGATGCTGGGAGGTATTGGGGGCAGGAGGAGAAGGGGACGAGAGAGGATGAGATGGCTGGATGTAATCACCGACTCAATGGACATGAGTTTGGGTGAATTCCGGGAGTTGATGATGGACAGGGAGGCCTGGCGTGCTGCAATTCATGAGGTCACAAAGAGTTGGACACAGCTGAGCGACTGAACTGAACTGATGGGAAGAGCTGAATAAAGGGTTCAATAGAGAGTCACTAAATTTGATAACTTTTCTAAATGGTGAATGATTTACAATCTAAGATCTAGTCCTATTCAAGTCGCAGCCTGGGCTCCCTGGTACAAAATGAGTGTTGAAAGAGGGAATGAAAAGGAGATAATAAAGTACATTCTCAGCTTTTGGTTATAGAATATAGCGGGAGAGAAATACAATGATTCTAGGCCTCTCTGCTGATATTGTTACCTAAAAGACATTTCCCTCACCCACAGCTGGTTAGCTATTAGTTTTCGAAACTGCAAAAGACCCCAGTAGGAAATTAATTAGTTTTCCAGAGGACTCAGTGAGTAGATATTTTGTCATTTTAGCGTTTGTAAGCAATTATTACTCCCACTTAACTTCATTCTCTAAGCTACTTCATCAAGCTACTTGATGACTTTCAATCAGTAGTTTGCATGTGAACCATCTGTAAAACTTAAAAAAAAAAAAAAATGTATATCCTCTCCTCATTCCAAATCTAAGGAGTAAGAGTCCTGAGGAGGGGGGGTACCCATATGTGTATTGATTAAGTTGTTGAGAGCATGGTATCAAATCTATTTCAGATCAACTAAGTAATCACCTAACACTTTACTTCTTTTCAAAGTGAGAGGTCGATAAAAGAATTCATAAGAAAAATATGCATTAATAACTTGGACACTCCACAGTTCAGAATCACAGAATCATTTTATCCTCTGTGATATATCCTCTTGATGTGTGATGTTTCTCCTTTATAAAAAGTCATGCTAGAAAGATTTTATAGCTCTTAGAGGAAATAGTTATGAGATTTACTATCATGAACCAGTTTATATCAGAACACTACTGAAACTATGGGTAAGTAATTTATTACTGAATTAAAGTAAAAATGATGCCACAGACCTTAATTTTCACCCATCCATCTGTTCAATCATTGGATAATTACAGAACACTCTGAATCAGAAAGGCAGTAGGCTAGGCATGGAAAATAAAGTGATAACCAAGATAAACCTATTCCGTTACTTCAAAGAGCTAACAGTCAAATAGAGAAGATAGACATTAGAGGACAAATAATTTAAAAATTATCCTATCTGTACTACTAAGGAAACCTTCTACATTATAATCAATTACTTTGACACTATTTGATAAGAAGTATCTAGTAAACATTGTTGACTTTCAAAATGTTTGTGGGAATATAAAGAAACTAAAATTGTCTTAAGAGAGCACATCCTGCATGCTAAGGTGACTTGAAGTCATGCTGTATGAAGAACAAGAAAAAGAATAGATATGATTAGTCTAGAGAAGATAGATATTTTAGTAATCACCAGATCTCTGAATGTCAAAATATGGCAAAGGGAAATAATCTGGTTCACAGGGCCTTCAGGAGTTGAACAGAGAACAATGGATAAAAACAAGAGAAGGTAGATTCTATCTCAAAATGAAGAAACTTCTTTACTTGATTTTCCTAATCAGGATTATATCAAGATCCAATGGGCTTTTCAAGAAACGATGAGATTTCCATTAGGCATATTCTTTCATTTATTAGCAAGGAAATTGATCTCTGGCATCTCTGCCTTTTCTAAATACAGCTTGAAGACCAGCAGAAAAGATTTTCCACAACTACAGATAAAAAAGAACCACAAGAAGACAGGTAGGAGGAGAAGAGAGATAGATCCATATCCCTGAGTAAGTGACCCACAAACAGAAGAATAATCACTATTGCAAAGATTCTTTCCAAGCAGAGAGAGGTGACAGCCAGAACCCCCATAAAGGGTCCTCCAGCCTGGGGGTCCTGCATGGGGAAGATGACCTCAAAGAATATCTGGCTTAAGGCCAGCAGGACTTGCATATGCGAGAGTCAGAGGACTGTACCCACAAAACCACACACACTCCAAGACCCAGAAAATAGGCAGTAATTTGAAAGGGGCCTAGACTGGGCCCACTTGCTAATTTAGAGAGCCTCCTGGAGAGGCAGGAGGCAACTGAGACCCCCCTTTGGGAACATACATACTAGTGCAGGCATTTGGGGGACCTTTTCTATGAAGGGGACATGGGTGCTGCCAATCACCATTTTGGAGTCCTCCTGACCTAATTGTGCTTCTCTAGTGGCTCAGAAGGTACAGAATCTTCATGCAGTGCAGGAGACCCAGAACTGATCCCTGCTGAAAGAGTCCCTGGGGAGGGGAATGGCAACCCATTCCAGTTTTCTTGCCTGGAAAATCCCATGGACAGAGGAGCCTGGAGCCTACAGTCCACAGGGTCACAAAGAGTTGGACGCAACTGAGTGACTAACAGTTTCACTTTCACTTCCCTAGCCTATTAGTTCCAAGGGCCTACGCATTCGCCAGTGAGCCAGCACCAGTCCTGGGACCCCTAGGTTCCACAGTCAGCTGTTCCAGGACCACCAGTGGGACCATCATCAGGCCAGCAGCAACCCTTCAAAATCAGGCACCACTGCCAGCCTCTCTAGGACCTGTTCACTAATGGGCCAGCAGCCTCCAGACAAGAAAGAGCCGGGCAGCCAGTTGGGTCAGAAACCAGCCTCTCCTATCACTGCTTCCACATAAGTCATCCCTGACCACACAGCCAACATAGTAGGTACTGTATGATGGTTGTATAAGATGTCAACATTAGGAAAAACTGACTGACATTTATATAGGAACTTGCTACTATCTTTCCAAATCTTTTATATGCATAAAAATATTTCAAAATAAAAAAATTTAAATGTCTATGTCTACAGAATATGGCAGGCAAAATGTAAGATAAGACTGAAGTATTCTGTGATGCTAGAAAGGTAGCTTAAAAAAAAAATGATATAGGACCCAGTCTGAAAGAACTTCCATCAGCCATAATTTGAACATGATGAATAACTAAAAGTTGAATTACAAGCCAATGAATAAAATAAACGTCTATGTGCTATACTAATATAAAGAAATGATTGGATTGATAACTAAATGGGGTTTATAGAAGAATTCCAATAAATATAGAATAAACTGGGAAAATGGGAAACCATTAGACCACCATATGATAATTGCTGCAGACAATATTCACTGGCAAATGTTTAAAATAGTGTTTACAACTCCAAGGAGAAACAGGATATCTTCGTACCTGCAGAGTTGCTCCACAAAAATATTTTTAAATTACTATTATGGTTTTAACGTGTATCCACCAATTGAACTTTCCCTCTGAGGCTGCAATATGATTCTCCTTCCTATGAGTGTGGATAGAATTTATTTACTTTTAACATATAGCATTTGGAGGAGTAGAGGGAAGTAACTTCATAATGGAGAAACCTGGAAGAAACTATCTTAGCCAAGCAATCAAGTTTATAACATCGGTTATGTCATGTTGATATCATATACCTCCAATCTGACACCATGAGAAAGCACTTCATATCTGTGAAATTTTTTCCCAAAAATCTATAACTCAGTCCAATCATGAATAAGCATCAGAAAAACCCCAAACAAGGGACACTCTACAATATTCTTCAAAAGTTTCAGGGTCATGGAAAAAAAAAAAAAAAAGAGATTTGACCAACAGCTAACACATTTGATTGGAAGAGATTAAGGAGACAGGTTCTGGACTGGAGGTTGCACCAAGAAAAGTAATGTAAGTGGAAACTGGCAAAATAAATAAAGTCTATAGTTCAGTGAATAACATTATACCAATTTTAAGTTCCTAGTTTCAGTGAATGTACCATCATAATGTGATATGCTAACATGCAAGAAGCTGAGTGAAAAGTAGATGGGAACCTTCTGCTCTGTCCAGTTCGGCCAGTTCAGTTCAGTTGCTCAGTCGTGTCCGACTCTTTGTGATCCCGTGGACTGCAGAACACCAGGCCTCTCAATCCATCAACAACTCCTGGAGCTTACTCAAATTCATGTCCATTGAGTTCGTGATGCCATCCAACCATCTCATCCTCTGTCGTCTCCTTCTCCTCCCGCCTTCAATCTTTCCCAGGATCAGGGTCTTTTCAAATGAGTCAGCTCTTTGCCAAAGTACTGGAGTTTCAGCTTTAACATCAGTCCTTCTGATGAATATTCAGGACTGATTTCCTTTGGGATGGACTAGTTGTATCTCCTTGCAGTCCAAGGGACTCTCAAGAGTCTTCTCCACCACCACAGTTCAAAAGCATCAATTCTTCAGTACTCAGCTTTCTTTGTAGTCCAACTCTCACATCCATACATGACCACTGGAAAAACCATAGGTTTGACTATACAGACCTTTGTTGGCAAAGTAATATCTCTGCTTTTTAATGTGCTGTTTAGGTTGGTCATAACTTTCCTTTCAAGAAGTAAGCTTCTTTTAATTTCATGGCTGCAATCACCATCTGCAGTGATTTTGGAGGCCAAAAAAATTAAGTCTGCCACTGTTTCCATTGTTTCCCCATCTATTTCCCATGAAGTGATGGGACCAGATGCCATGATCTTTGTTTTCTGAATGTTGAGCTTTAAGGCAACTTTTTCACTCTCCTCTCTCACTTTCATCAAGAGGCTCTTTAGTTCCTCTTCACTTTCTGCCATAAGGGTGGTGTCATCTGCTTATCTGAGGTTATTGATATTTCTCCTGGCAATCTTGATTCCAGCTTGTGCTTCTTCCAGCCCAGCGTTTCTCATGATGTACTCTGCATAGAAGTTAAATAAGCAGGTTGACAGTATACAGCCTTGAGATTCTCCTTTCCCGATATAGAATCTGTCTGTTGTTCCATGTCCAGTTCTAACTGTTGCTTCTTGACCTGCATACAGGTTTCTCAAGAGGCAGGTCAGGTGGTCTGGTATTCCCATCTCTTTCAGAATTTTCCACAGTTTATTATGACCCACACAGTTAAAGGCTTTGGTATAGTCAATAAAGCAGAAATAGATGTTTTTCTGGAACTCTCTTGCTTTTTCAATGATTCAGCAGATATTGGCAATTTGATCTCTGGTTCCTCTGCCTTTTCTAAAACGAGCTTGAACATCTGGAACATCATGGTTCACGTACTGTTGAAGCCTGGCTTAGAGAATTTGGAACATTACTTTACTAACCTGTGAGATGAGTGCAGTTGTGCGGTAGTTTGAACATACTTCTGTTAATCTCCATTTCTTTTTCAAAATTATAAAATAATTTTAAGTACCCCCAGTCAAAAGACATTAATAAAATTTCATAGAATATAAAAAGAAAGGTAAAATTTCCAGTAACAAAACAGATTAACACCGCTTATAATAAGAGAAAATCAAATTAAAGTTACCCTGAGATACAGTTGACCTTTGAACAACAGGGGTTGAACTGGGTCGGTCCACTAATATGCAGATTTTCTTCAACAAATATATACAGCAATACACAATCTGTGTTTGTTTGGTTAAATTTGTAGATGCAGAAGTGCCAACACAGTGTGTTGACGAGGTCCTTAGACAACCACAGATTCTGATATCTGCAGTTTGTCATAGAACCAACATCCCTACAGACACTGATGGTCAACTGTAGCTTACCTATGGAAAGTCACATACAAGATAAAATTTAACATCCTTAATAATGGAAACTTTTTACCTTATATGCCTGTTCGTGTAATGCAAATGAAGAACATCATACCTATAAAATATTTTGCCAGTGTTTAATCTGAATTTAATCAAGACTTTAACTTCCAGTTTATTAAAGATAAAGGGAAAAGGGAAACTAGTTAATGACCCAAAGAAGAAACAACCAGACAAATCCAGAATTGATGGCATTCTAAGAAATAATTGCTAGTACTCAAAAACTCTATGTAATGGTGGGGGGTGGGGGAGGAAGTGAGAGGACTCTTTTAGTTTAAAAGATTCTAAAGAGATCAAATAAATACAATGCAAATTTTATTTGACTCTAGTTTGAAAAAGGTAACTTAAAAAGATATTTTTGGTATAATACAATTTGGGTAAATGTGTATAGAGACTAAGCATTAAATACTACCATGTTAGTGTTATTTTTCTGAGTTTAGATAATGGCATTACGGTTGAGGAGGCTGTTATTGCTTGGGGGAGATTCATGCTGAAATATTTAGGGGTAAAATCTATTGATGCTTGCAACTTAATATAAAATGGTTAAGCCACAGAAAAAGAGAGAGAGAAAAAGAAAGAAATAATGCAAAAGTTGGCTGAATGTTAACTACTACAATTCAGGTCTGGGTATTTGGATGAAAATGAAAGTGTTAGTCGCTCAGTCATGTCTGACTCTTGCGACCCCACAGACTGTGGCCCACCAGGCTCCTCTGCCCACGGGATTCCCCAGGCAAGAGTACTGGAGTGGGTTGCCATTCCTTCTCCAGGGGATCTTCCTGACCCAGGGACTGAAACCTGGTCTCCTGCATTGCAGGCAGATGCTTTACAGTCTGAGCCACCAGGGGCTCCAGGTCTAGATATTCGGATATTTTTGTCTTATTTTTCTCTCAACTTCTCTGTATATTTGAAAATTCTCAAAATAAACCTGAGGCTGGACAAGAACAAAAATGAAGGGTTCAAATCATATATTCCCAATTTTTAAAGTTATAAATCATGCTAGCAAAATGTTGGGCAAAATAGACCCTATCATTCTACTTTAACAAGTGGTTCTTTATATATTTTCAAGTTCAGATTTGTATTTAAAATTCTCTGACTCCTTGGAGTTGTGCACTTGTAAGTTGTAGGCAGAAGTAGCTTTCTACCCTGCCCTCTAGTTTCCTGTCTCACCTGCCTTCTCTTCTCAAGATTGCATGGGAAGGAACCTCCCAGGAATACGCACCAACATTCCAGCCCAGTCCTTGTCTCTGTGACTTTTACAAAGAGCCACTCCTGGGCCCCTTTTCAAGCCCACTTAGTGGTCCTGAGAAAAATGCCACAGGAGTCCTGGAAGCAAACCTGGAGACGTTTAGAAAGGTACTTATGGGTCCTGGGAAATGGAGGCATAACCTAAAAGTGAGGCTACACATCAAAGCACTTGCCTTTGGCTTTATGAATTCATCATCTAGGAGCTACATTCTTGTGTTATGCCAAGGTTGAAGGGAAGTATTCTGCTCAATTTCCAAAAACTAGCAAGCAGTAGAATGATAGTCTAGAAGTGAGATCCCCAAACTTGTAGAAGACCAAGGGCCCACCTGACTTGGGAGTGGGGTGTAGCTTTCACCTTATGTGCATATACCCACTTTTTAGCTCTAAAGTCTCTGGAACTCACCCTCTTTGGTAGTGAAGCACAGAGTGGCATCTGCTAACCTGGTTAACTGATCCACTCCTACAACCAAACTTCCACTAACAAGAAAACCAAGGACTCCTGTGCATATCAAAGAATGCAAATGGGCCAGTATCTTTGCTGATAGAGTATATCACTTATTGGTCTTTGAGGGAGGAGGAAGATAGAATGTAATTTAAAATCTAGAGAAAAAATAAATGAATGTAGTATTTGATGGATTTTTTTCATTTATTTCCAGGCATATTATGTTACATTAACAAAACAATTTTGAGAGACTTTCTGTTTAAAATAACATGAACAGAAATAAATCCAAAATAGCAAAATACCATTTCCTTTGTAAAAGTTAAAACATTGCTTTTTCATCTTATTGTACATGGATGTAGACATAAAAGATGGCAATCATTTCAAAGCAATGAAACTGGTTCAAGTTTTTCTGACTGTGGAAGCTCTTCTCAGACCCAACTACCTTGCCTATATGATCTTTTTCGAGGCCTTTCAGCCAGAAATTGTCATAAAAGTAGGCTTTTAAAACAGCAAGTCTGTTTTATAACTTGAGCTGAAAACCAAACTAAACCATTTCCAACAGTCACTAAAACAAATAGCAGGTTACATTTTTATGCCCCTTATACTACACTATATAATTCAGAGATGTCAACAGCTATTTTCTATGTACAGTGTATGCTGTGTCAGGGTATAAGTATATCATGTGCATTATTTATGCAGGCAAAAAAAAAAAACCCAAAAAAACAAAAGTGGTTTCAGTACGTCTCTGGGCTTAAGTAAGCATTTCAACATCTAAAAAGCATGTCTGTCTGTGAGCTCTCTATGCTAACACAGATTGGAAATCAGGTGAAACTACAGAGGAGGAGGCCTGCCTCCACTCTCTCTGTTGCCGTTAGCACCGGTCTTCAGGGCACATCTCTCCTGGGTTTCTATGTTTGTTTTACTCCCTGCTCTCCTGTTCCTCTGCTTAATCCAATTTTATGAATAAGCCAGAAAACGCTCAGCACAGAAGTCTCCCTACCACCTGAAAAATGGGCTTTAATTTTGAACATCACACAGATACAGTAAGGTAAGTCATTTTTAAAAAATGATCAGCAGGATGATTTTTAAAAGTAGTGTTACTGTACTGTAAGATATTTCTATTGGGATAATGGCTAACTTCTCCCATTTCCCAACAGGGAAATATGACTTAACTATAGTATGAAAACAAAAAAACGGTGTGTGAGCATTTGGTAAAGTTCACAAAAGTACTTTTTCTCCTTTATTTAAGTAACAAAAGTAAAAATGATAAAAAAAACTTCAAGCAATCAATGTGTTAATTATTTAAGCCTCAAACTTACAAGTTATACTTTTAACATTTTACTGTTACATTAGGTAAAATTGCTATTTGATAACAAAAGTTGAATTTTTTTTCTGAGGTCTTGCTTTTTGTATCCCATCATTTAATATTGGCAATAATCAGGTACTAGAACCAAAAATGACCCACATTATTAAGGAAGTGGCTACCTATTCTAGTGATGGCCAACCATGGCAATAAATTCAGAATAGATTTACTTGATCAAACTTTCTTTAAAATCATTGTCCTATGATTTATCTTGAATAGCATTTGAAACAGTGTTGAGAAGTTAGGGAAATAAATGTATTCAGCTAAAATTCACCATGAAATTTCACGTAAATAAGCCCCAAACCAAGTCTCAAGACTGCATAAATGTAAATGAGGGCCTCACCCCCAAACAAATGAAAAGGCTTTTATTCAGTTTCTCCAGGGCAACAGGGAAGATCGCCCCATTATTAACCTCCTTCACCATAAAAGCCAACAGGTGAATAAGTAAGAATGGTCATTGTGGAAGAGCAAATGACAGATAAAAATGTATATTTTTGAAATGCATACGCATATTGAAAATGTGTATTTCAAATTGTCTCCAATCTCCTAATAATTCATATCTAATAAACTGCTGACAATATTCAGATGAGTTTACTTATAAAATTATGTGATGCCAGTGGGTCATAATACTAGACTTCAGTATCCATAATATTATACTTTGGATCCCCTCCTTTATACAATGTTAGAGGCCACTTCTCCTTTATAAACCCAAATTTAAAGCAGTTTCCTGACATATGGATTATCTGGGCAATCTTAAAATAATATGATACACAGTGAAACTGAGAAATTATCTACTGAATTTTAATAAATATTTTCTCTTTTATATCTCTTTTATAGATATTGTTTCTCTATAACTTAAAGATGTTTTACCTAGAACATGATGTTATTTTCTGTAATAGTTTAAAAGTGCTAAATGAGCTTTTTAAATTTATTTCTCAACTCTAATAAGAAGCCTACTAAAGAAATCATTTATAAATGTAAATCCTCAAATTGGCAACCCATAGAGTATAAATCCATCCTACTAAATTTTTGCTAGTGATAATCCACAATGAATCTTGATATAACTGTTTATAGAGATAAAATTCATACATTCTCAAATGCCTTCAAAGTATTTTGTAAAGCATACCATGGTATTCTACTTCAGTTTTACTTATGAATTCTTTCCTGAAAAAGCAAAAGAAATGCCCAATGCTAACAATTCAAAATATAACTAGACATGCATTTTTTAAAATGACAGTCTGGGTTTTAAACTGGGCATTTCTTTAAAAAAAAAATCCAAATCTAGACTAATTGAGCTTTTGCTGGATTGAATTTCCCTAAATTGCAAATTGAGTCAGCTTTGAATAGTTAATTTATTCTTAAGCATGCACACTTCTGTTATAAAGCCCCCCAGTTTTGTTCATCTGTATATTTTGTTTGTTTTAAATAAGTAAAATAAAAATAATCATAGCTGAAGCTTCCTTTGTGTACCTCCAGAAGAAAGAGTTACATTATGGTGCCAGTCTGGTAATAAATGATGAAAAAAGAATCAGGAAAGAGCAGTCACCTGTATTTGTTCAAGGAAACCTGACCCCAGTAAGCAATATTTTATAGACCTGAAGTCCCACTTACAGATTAAAAAAATCAATATACACTCCACCCAGCATGTTTGCTGTAAAACACTGCATATATTGTGGATCATGCACCATCACTTCCTCTTGCCTGCAGTACTTGTTTCAAATATGTGTACATTTCTCTCTGAGCACTAAATAACAGAATCATTACCATCATAATAATCAGGTTAGGACTTGCTGCATGTAACCTGAATTATTTAGTAGCACATCCCCCAATAACTGTACATTAGTAGAGAGCATGCTTCTCTCCGAAAAATTCATTTTTAACGTCAGAACTTGTAGTCACTAATGTGTGACAGCACGTATATGACTTTTAATTATGAAAATTAGCATGTACATGAAGGATCAAAAGAAATCTGGTAAACATGGATTTAGTTTCTGTGTCTGGAGATGGATACGAAAATACATCTAAACGTAAAGCATGATCCCCACTGTTTAGGAGTTTGTGATCTAGCTTGAGGAACTGAGGAAAATATACACAAAACAGTGAATAACAGGTTATGATAATGTCAGAAGAAGAGATGACAACAGTAGTTTCAAAGGAGCTCGATAAAGTGCCGACACCCTAGGCGTTTTAGACACATTGCGCCATTGGCGAAGGCCTGAACAGAATCTAGAAAGACTGAGAAGACCACCTGCCCAAACGCCCCTCCACTTTACAGCCTTCCTGACCGCCTTGGACACAGCTTCTCTACACAGCTTCTTTACACAGCTTCTTGACACAGCTTCTTGACACAGCTTCTTTATGTGCCCAATGAACACTCTGTAAGCAGTGACATTTACTGCATTGTATCATAATTAATTACTTATTTGTTCCCCCTCCTTAACTGCCCAAGAGTAAAGCAGGATCTTCCTCATTTTTATATTCTCTTTCCTTGTAAGTGCCTAGTAAGTGTTCACTGAATGCATTTTTTTGCATGACTTGGGTGCCATATGAGCAAAGGTGGAGGGAAGAAGTAAGCACAGCATGTCCAGGTTTTATTGAGAGAACTGGCTGATAGAGGAAGGATTTTTTGTTGTTGTTTGTTTTGTCTTATGTTGAATAAAAGATCAGTCTAAATAATTAGAGAGAAGACCTAGGAGGGACTTCCTTGGTCTACGTGCGTGCATGCTGAATCACTTCAGCCATGTCCAACTCTTTGTGACCCATGGTCTGCAGCCCTCCAGGCTCCTCTGTCCGTGGAATTCTCCAGGCAAGAATACTGGAGTGGGTTGTCACACCCTCCTCCAGAGGATCTTCCCAATCCAGGAATCGAACCCATGTCTCTTACATCTCCTGCATTGGCAGGCAGGTTCTTTACCACTAGCACCACATGGGAAGCCCTGGCATTATCTTCTCTTGGCTGGTTTCACAATCCTAGTTTCTCTTACTGAACTAGGCTCATCATTTCTCAGGCCTCTGTGATTAAAAGAGAGTGTTAACCAGACTTGAGATCCTTCTAGTTCTTAGAGTTCATTCTTCCCAATATTAAGCCTGTGATATATACAAAAATTAATTTTATAAGCATTAAGCCAGCTGAGTACAAGATGAATTAGAAGACTAAGAGACTATTGAAAAATTCCTGACTAGCAGAAAATACCAGAGGAGGTTTAAAGGAAAATACACTGGAGAAGAATGATGGAAAAAAATTGGTATTGATACACTGTGAGGGAATATGTTGAGGAAAGGGGAGGGATTAAGTATGACTCCACATTTCTGAAGGTAACTGCACTGTTGAAAGAAGTAAACATAGGGAGTAACCTATAATGGGTTTGTTACAGGGAAAAGACAGTTTATGTAAGACATGTTGGGGGGTGACAGTGAGATACGTGGTGAGACTATCTCAGAAATATGAGAGAGGACCTCTGGAAATTCAATGGCAATCTAAAAGCAGGGATAGTTGATGCTGTGAGTGTGGAAAAGATTTTAAAGGCAGAAGAGAGCTCTGGACAAGGGCTTGGGAAATATCTGGGTGTCTTAGAGTAAGTCACTCAATCCTTTCTCTTCTACAAAGGAGGATAATACTTGCTCTTTACTGCATGGGGAAGTAAAGGAGGATAAGACTGCTAAGTGGTTTTGAAGACATAAGGCATTATGCAAACATATATTGTTATTTATTCCACATTTTATTCCCTGTCCCATAATCATTTTTCATAATAAAAATAAATCAACATATGATAGAGCAGTAATTTTAACAACTAAATAATCACACAAGAAAACTCATGTACGTTACTGATGTGAAGAATTACTGTAATTTATGTTCTACCTTGTATCACAGAGACAGTGTAAGAAGAAATATGAAGCAATGTAATAAAAAGCATATAATTTTATTTCTGTAGTTTATTCTGTGCCAGTGTTGTGCACTGAGGATCAATGTGGGATATACGACACAGAGCATTTAAGGAACTGTTCTATGGTTCACATAGCTAGCACCACATCATCTAATGTGAGATGACAGTACCATTATTGTTTTATCTTCCACTCATAGAGGATAAAAATGCAGCCAATTAAACTACAGTATTTCATCAATTCCAATTTGGGCTCCAATTTCACAGATGTTAAAGCATAAAGGAAAGAGTACAACTTGTAAATGATGAAATACTGAAAGTGATAGATACTAAATGCTTTTTTTTTTTTTCTAACCAGTGTGCAATACCACCACCCCTAGAAAAGGTTATTTATAAATCCCTGTTGCAGGGGCATCACCATTTCTCTACTGTGCAGTAGCACACTCAGTTAGGTTTGGAGTATGGGCCTGTAAGTTTAAAGGCAAACAAGAAAGGAAAGAAATACTGCTCCCCAGCCATTCCTTGCTCCTTTTCATGGTCTTTCCCATTAAGAAGAATCATGGCAGGATCTGAGGACCTTCAAGCTACCCTAAGCATAGGACCACTGCTGACATCACTCAGTCTTTGGCACTATAGCTTGGACAGGCTACTGTGATAAGAAATAATTAAGTGCTCTGGAGATTTTCAAGAGACTGGACATTCTTCTTCACATGGAAGTGAAGTGAAGTTGCTCAGTCGTGTCCGACTCTTTGCGACCCCATGGACTGTAGCCTACTAGGCTCTTCTGTCCATGGGATTTTCCAGGCAATAGTCCTGGAGTGGATTGCCAAAGAGAGACCATAAAATCCAAATCAGTTATAAAACAGACTGTCTAGTGGGCCTCGTTGAAAGTCTTATGATCAATGAGAATTCAAGATGCATTTCATTGCCTTGCTAATATAAGTTTTACTCTACCAACATCCCCTCAAATAGAGTAAGTACCTGAACACTACAAGACATATTGTCTGGTTCCACAACGTGTACTCAAAATTACTTCTGTTGTTTCGCCCATATGTATCTCTTTAATTCAATGTTATTCCTCAAACTAATTAATAAATATAATAATGAAACCACTTATGAACCATGTTTTTCAAACCAGAAATTGCAGTTTAAGTAGCTAGCAAAACACTCTTTAAAATGCCTTAATTATCTTCTGTGTTTTAATGCCATTCCCAACCTCCAGCACTAAAGCTCTCTGTAAGGCCCTATGTCAGCATTCACATGATTAGCAGAGGTAAGTGTCACCTAAGATGCCACCATTAAGCCCAATCCACTTTCAGTCCTCTGGACGTGAACCCCAGAAGGCCATGCGACAGACCAGCAACCAAAGGTAAAGGGAGGGGCAACACGCTCAGCACAGTTTTTCGCACAGAATTTTCAGATCGAGTTTTCACGAGTGGTTATCTGAGGCAGTGAGCCCATCAGGGCGGTGCTGGGACTCACTCATCTTTGTGTTCCCAGAGCTTAACTTTGCAGCTGGCACAATAGATGCCGCATAGATGGATGAACAAATGGAAAAAACAAAACAAAAAAAAGACAAATCAGTGTTTCTCCGTAGTGTATTAGATATCTACCCAAGTTAATTAACCCATGTCACACTGGATCAGCTCTGGGGCAGCGCACGTGTGCGTGTGCTTAGTAGACTAGGGACTTTTCAGGAAGGACTGAGGAGGATAAGACTAGCCTGTTCAAGCCAGGCATCATTATCCCCATTTACTAAGAGCTTGATGCCTAGTCAGTGCAAGATAGAGCTTGAAACTACTTCTGATTTTTAAGTTCTGTATTGTTTACACTACTGCCTACTATTTCCCTGGCTAACAGGAGGCTAAACAATCAGTCAGGATATCCTAAAAAATAGAAACTGTAAAAGAGCTACAGATTTCCTAAGAAATAACTCCCTGGGTTTTAAGAGTAATATCTTTAAAAGCTGGAAATCCAAAGATAACTGAAAATGAATCAGGAACACAACAGGAAATAAGGACCCAGCATCCGAGGCAACCAACTGAAAAAGAAAGGAAACCTAACACCCGATAGATGCCCTGAGTAAACACAGGAACAGTAATGATCCTGACAATAATAAAAGCACTTTATCTCCCACATTGGAACACATCCCAGAAGATTAAATTAGTCACCATGAAAACAGACCGTTTCTGATGCCACTAAAAGGAAACAAAAAGAAAACAAAGCAAGCCAGATAAATAACTATTTAAAAAGTAAAATAAAAACAGGAGGCTGAATAAGACTAAAGAGGAAATTAGTACCTTAGAATATTCTCTTCCAAAATGATAAGAAACAATTTCAGACAGACTCATACTAGTTGTTGACTATAGCTGTGTAGAGACCACAGGTAAGTGGAACAGTCCTGCTTGGCCGTGGTAAGTGAAACTCATATGTGCAAGTTGCAATGAAAACCTGTGTTATAAAGGCCCAGGTCTAAAAATTAGAGCCATTTGGCAATGACAATATTCTGTATGATATTGCAATGATGGATACATGTCATTATATGCACATGTCAAAACCTGTACCACGTACAATGCCAAGTGAACCTTAATGGGAATGATAGGCTTTAGCTAATAATAATGTAAAAATTGGCACAGCAATTGTAATGAATGTAGAACATTAATGCAAGATGTTAATAAAAGGAGAAACTGTTACAGGGGAGGGATACAAAAATTCTATAGCTGCTGCCCATTTCTCCATTAAAAATGGAACAATTCTCCATTTTAAAAAATTCTCCTAAAACTTCTCTAAGAAATAAAACCCATTGATTTTAAAAATTAGGGCCAATTTAAGATCATTGTGGGCCCTAAGGCTATATCTTACATTATGTCAAATTTATTAAAATGTCCCCACACCCTACAGTAAATATTATTTTTGCTATGAAACATTTTCAGAAAACATTTTATCATTTTATAGTATTTTTATTAACTTACTTGAGCATGACTAACTCATTTAATTTATGAGCCTCAATAATCCAGCAATCATGACACATACTCAAGTCTCTTGTGAAGAAATTTAACCCACTAATTATTCAAATATAATAAATATTTATGAATATTAATTAACTATGAGTCTTGTTTATATAATGTTATATTTTGAGACAACTAAATATTTTAAGTTTAATTTACCAAGATTTTTCATATTTGAGGGCCAATAAATGTTATCTTTCAATTCCTAAACATTTTGTATACCCTAAAAAGCCATAGTCCCTGGCATTTTATCTATATATCCATACTGTTCAGAGAATAAAATGAACCTACTTAAAGGATATATGTATATATAGTGTATAGATTTAAAGTAATAAGGCTAAGTTATAGGCACTGGTACATAATATATTTTTCTATATTATTATATTTCATTTATATTTACTATATTTAACTTTTATATTTTGCCTGGTCTCAGTAACAAGTTTCTAATCTTAAAAAAAGCAGCAACCAGCCATGTTACTGCAGCTTCTTTTCCTATGGTATGTAACATACATTTTGTATACCCTAAAAAGCCATAGTCCCTGGCATTTTATCTATATATCCATACTGTTCAGAGAATAAAATGAACCTACTTAAAGGATATATGTATATATAGTGTATAGATTTAAAGTAATAAGGCTAAGTTATAGGCACTGGTACATAATATATTTTTCTATATTATTATATTTCATTTATATTTACTATATTTAACTTTTATATTTTGCCTGGTCTCAGTAACAAGTTTCTAATCTTAAAAAAAGCAGCAACCAGCCATGTTACTGCAGCTTCTTTTCCTATGGTATGTAACATTTGCAAACCTAGACTTGATCTTTTCTTGTTTATATAACTGTACATAGGGATCATATGATACATACAGTGAGACCTGTCTTATTGATGCTTCCTAGCACAAATGTTGGGAATTTAAACAGCTTTAAAGTGCTCATTAAAAACAATATATTAAATAAGATGAAACAAAGTAGAGTAAAGTGAAATAAGAAAGGCAACCATTTTACATTTTCCAAAAAATAGTCTGTCAGTAACTTTCCTTCAGCCTTCCCCAATAGCTTTCTTCCAGAAGCACAAGATAGAAGACTTTAACATAAGAAGGTAATTTACTCTAACTGTAAATGAAATTAAGTCTCACACCTCATTACACACCTGAGCATATTTTGTGAAGGAGGAGGAGCTTTTCTCAAAGAAATACCTTATTCAAAGAATGAAGATGTTCAAGTTTGAATACTTTAGTGTTCTCAGTTTAACCTAAAAACCCAATTCTTATAAAATACCCAGGAAATCACTGTGTAGACAGACATCAACCTAGTTATTTTGTTTTCCTTCTAACTCTGATCAAAAATGAAGCAACAAAAAATGGCTTGTCTGAGTAAATCTTTCCATCAGGCTTGTGTTGGAGCCTGATATGGGGTAATATGGGGGTGATATGGGGGTAAGGAATAAGAATTCAACATAGGTGATAATGGCTTGATCAGTAAATATTCATCTATTTGTCCATTTATTGCACATTAATGGTAAGAATGTGCTCCATTCTTGACTCTAAGGATACAGAGATAAAAAAGGAACATCTATGCGCTAAAGAAACTCAAAATCAAGTAAAAAGCTATGAATAATTTTTTTATAAAATGTATATCAATATATTACAATAAAGAATGATGACTCACAGACATTTGGTCTATACCAAAAGATCCTTGATATTTGATTTTGATCAAACCATTAAGCATGGACCAAATATGCTCATGGTTTTGATTGGACCAAATTTCAAGAACCTTTAGACATGGATCAAATGCTTTATGGACCAAATGTCTTGTGGACATTTTGAAAAGGCCTAAACATCCTACAAGGGAGAGGGATAAATATAAAGTAGAAGTATGTACAAAGCAGAGTGGCAGACCAGAGAAGAAAGAGACTAGTAACATTTGTAGAGAGTTAAGATAATTGCTGGAAATGGGATATTTGTGCTGCATTTTTACAGATGAGTAAGGGTTTGCCAGATTGGAGAAAGTTCATTCCAGGTAGAAATAAAGAAGAGCATGTGTAAAGGCATGGAAATCAAAACAGAAGTCTTATATTGGGGAACTTATGTGGAGCTTGAGACTCCTAGAGCCGGGAACACATGTGTCTATTGAGCATTTGAAATATGTGCAGTGTCAAATGCTAAAATGATAATATCCCTGGTTATCTGTTGTTGTTGTTTGTTCATTTGTTTGGTTTATTTGTTTTTCCTGTTTTCATGTGGCTACTAGAAAGTTTAAAATTATATATTTCTATTGGACAATGTTGCTTACTCTGTTGAAAACAAAGAATTAACTATAAGAGATAAGGCTGGATAAATCTTCAGGGTCCAAGTCATAAAGAATATTTTGTGACATAGAAAGGAGTCTTGACATGCCCATTAGAAAAACCCCGTCCATATACAGCAGCTTCCCACTAGCTATCTATTTTATTCATGGTAGTGTATACATGAGGCTCCCGGGTGGCTTGGTGATAAAGAATCCACCCACCAATACAAGAGACACAGGTTCGATCCCTGGGTCAGGAAGATCTTCTGCAGAAGGAAAGGGCAACCCACTCCAATATTCGTGCCCAGGAAACCCCATGGACAGAGGAGCCTGGCAGGCTGCAGTCCATGGAGTGGCAAAAGAGTTGGACATGACCCACAGCTAAACAACAAAACAGCAACCATGTGTATCTGTCATCGCCACTCTCTCAGTTTATCCCACCCTCTCCTTCCCAGCCCTGTACCCACAAGTCCGTTCTCTGTGTCTGTGGCTCTTATTCCTGCCCTACAAATAGGCTCATCAGCATCATTTTTCTAGATTCCATATAGATACATTAATAGCTCAGTGCTCTGTGATGACCTAGAGGGGTAGGAAGGAGGCTCAAGAAGGAGGGCATAAATGCATATATATAGCTGACCGCATGTTGTTNTTTTTTTATAAAATGTATATCAATATATTACAATAAAGAATGATGACTCACAGACATTTGGTCTATACCAAAAGATCCTTGATATTTGATTTTGATCAAACCATTAAGCATGGACCAAATATGCTCATGGTTTTGATTGGACCAAATATGCTCATGGTTTTGATTGGACCAAATTTCAAGAACCTTTAGACATGGATCAAATGCTTTATGGACCAAATGTCTTGTGGACATTTTGAAAAGGCCTAAACATCCTACAAGGGAGAGGGATAAATATAAAGTAGAAGTATGTACAAAGCAGAGTGGCAGACCAGAGAAGAAAGAGACTAGTAACATTTGTAGAGAGTTAAGATAATTGCTGGAAATGGGATATTTGTGCTGCATTTTTACAGATGAGTAAGGGTTTGCCAGATTGGAGAAAGTTCATTCCAGGTAGAAATAAAGAAGAGCATGTGTAAAGGCATGGAAATCAAAACAAAAGTCTTATATTGGGGAACTTATGTGGAGCTTGAGACTCCTAGAGCCGGGAACACATGTGTCTATTGAGCATTTGAAATATGTGCAGTGTCAAATGCTAAAATGATAATATCCCTGGTTATCTGTTGTTGTTGTTTGTTCATTTGTTTGGTTTATTTGTTTTTCCTGTTTTCATGTGGCTACTAGAAAGTTTAAAATTATATATTTCTATTGGACAATATTGCTTACTCTGTTGAAAACAAAGAATTAACTATAAGAGATAAGGCTGGATAAATCTTCAGGGTCCAAGTCATAAAGAATATTTTGTGACATAGAAAGGAGTCTTGACATGCCCATTAGAAAAACCCCGTCCATATACAGCAGCTTCCCACTAGCTATCTATTTTATTCATGGTAGTGTATACATGAGGCTCCCGGGTGGCTTGGTGATAAAGAATCCACCCACCAATACAAGAGATACAGGTTCGATCCCTGGGTCAGGAAGATCTTCTGCAGAAGGAAAGGGCAACCCACTCCAATATTCGTGCCCAGGAAACCCCATGGACAGAGGAGCCTGGCAGGCTGCAGTCCATGGAGTGGCAAAAGAGTTGGACATGACCCACAGCTAAACAACAAAACAGCAACCATGTGTATCTGTCATCGCCACTCTCTCAGTTTATCCCACCCTCTCCTTCCCAGCCCTGTACCCACAAGTCCGTTCTCTGTGTCTGTGGCTCTTATTCCTGCCCTACAAATAGGCTCATCAGCATCATTTTTCTAGATTCCATATAGATACATTAATAGCTCAGTGCTCTGTGATGACCTAGAGGGGTAGGAAGGAGGCTCAAGAAGGAGGGCATAAATGCATATATATAGCTGACCGCATGTTGTACAGCATAAACTAACACAACATGTAAAACAATTATACTCCAATTTTTTTTAAAGAAAATAGAAAAAAGAAGAAAAAACTCATGTAATAATAAAGAGCAATCTTTGGAGGTGATGTGGTAGTAACTAGAGGGAACACCACAGGCCCAGGAAAAAGTGAGAATTCTCTTGGGGAGGAGAAGGGTGAGACTGGAGCCTTTCTTTCACCTCCACTGAAGTGAGACTCCAAAGCTAACCAGAATCCAAAGTCACTGTGGTCAAAGCATAGAACTGGACCAAAGAGAAATGTAATGATGTAGGAGGTTGGATCCACACTGGTGAGACGAGGAAGATGGGTTCAACAGAACAACCAACAGCCAGAGCACAGCATACATTGTTTTTCAGTGGCTTGCATCACAAGCGCCCAACAACAAACTGGTTTCCGAAGGAGGCAGGAGACAGTGTCTGCCTCCTGCACTGTAAACACAGGCTGCCCTGAATGCGGTAACTTGGCAACGCGACCTCACTTAAGGAGCACTCTTCCTGTCATTTGATACCCAACCTGGAGCAGATCCTACGTTGGCCGGTATCTGATCCTACTCTCTGGGAATAAGCAGCAAATTTCAGGAAGTAATGTACTCAAGGCAGCAGATGGCACTCTCCTATGCCTCAGACACTTTTAATGATAAGAGAATCTGTCTTTTACAGAGACTTAAAGATTTAAAGACTACAGCTTTTTTCAGGAAAGTTAGGGGTACTTAATTCTAAAGCCTAATCTACATAGAAATGTGCATACTCAATTCTAGAAAATTATCCTAAGGAAATGGGATAGATAAGGAGGAAGTAGGAAATATATGGGCAGAGATGCACATTGTAACATCATTTATAAAATTAAAAGCAATCTAAATGTTCACAGGATAATGGGGAGAATTTTATCTATCCAATCTGTAGAATATTATTCAATGATCAAAATGATAGATGTGGAAAATGCTTCTTACTTAAGATTCAGTGGAAATAATGTAATTTAGGCAGGAGGCAGAGCCCCCTCCCTCCCCCTGCAGGTAAAGTGATAGGGGATTTATTCTATGAAGACTGAAGCTACAAGACAAGAATACCAAACAATTAAAGGAGGAGGCTGGACCCAGCCCCAACCACATATTACTCATTCTCAAAGTCAAGAGACCTCCATGACCACACATGCACAAAAAGACTCCTTGGAGGTCAAAGGGGAGTGATGCTAAATGATACTTGTCTACCCACAGGTCTTTGCAATAGGACCTATCTTGGCTAAGAGATGCATGCACACACACAGGAGGATCCTGAGATATACCAAATATGAACTGTGAACCAGGCAAATCAAAATGATTGGCCAAAGGAATCCCAGAAGAAATGTCCCATAAAAGGAATTCAAATTTCCACAAGGGTGCGACTCAGTGACTCTCTGTCTCTGAGTCCGCCCATGTGTCTATCCACATGTACTGTACTTTTTTCCCTCCCAATAAATACTTGCTTCACTACTTTCCATCTTTGTGAAAATTCTTTTCTGTAAAGCTGAAGGGCCAAGACCCTTGTCACTGACCACTGGTCTAGGGCCACTCCCATGACCTGGCCTCAGTCTCTGCCTGGGAACCCAAGCCCTGCGTCAGGCCGAGGCCACCAGAGATCATCATGGACAGTATGTTCATAATACAATCTTTGCTCTGTAAAATACATACAAATATATATATGGCATCCGGTCCCATCACTTCATGGGAAATAGATGGGGAAACAGTGGAAACAGTGTCAGACTTTATTTTTGGGGGCTCCAAAATCACTGCAGATGGTGACTGCAGCCATGAAATTAAAAGACACTTACTCCTTGGAAGAAAAGTTATGATCAACCTGGATAGTATATTCAAAAGCAGAGCCATTACTTTGCCAACTAAAGTCTGCCTAGTCAAGGCTATGGTTTTTCCTGTGGTCATGTATGGATGTGAAAGTTGGACTGTGAAGAAAGCTGAGCACTGAAGAATTGATGCTTTTGAACTGTGGTGTTGGAGAAGACTCTTGAGAGTCCCTTGGACTGCAAGGAGATCCAACCAGTCCATTCTGAAGGAGATCAACCCTGGGATTTCTTTGGAAGGAATGATGCTAAAGCTGAAACTCCAGTACTTTGGCCACCTCAT
>SJYX01014312.1:64216-133181 GCA_006410675.1 Oreotragus oreotragus
TGGACGTGAGTCTGAGTGAACTCCGGGAGATGGTGATGGACAGGGAGGCCTGGCGTGCTGAGATTCATGGGGTCGCAAAGAGTCGGACACGACTGAGCGACTGAACTGAACTGAACTGATATGTGTAGACTGGAAATTCTGTACCAAAAAGAATGTTGCTTTAGGGTGCTAAGATTAATAATGTCTGTGCCTGTTTTTCACATTTTAAGTAAATTATCATTGTCTAGGGCTTTGCAGGCAACACAGCGGTAAAGAATCTGCCTGCCAAAGCAGTAGACAGAGGAGAAGAGGGTTCGATCCCTGGGTTGGGAAGACACCCTGGAGAAGGAAATGGCAAACCACTCCAGTAATCTTGCCTGGGAAATTCTGTGCACAGAGGAGTCTGTTGGGCTACAGTCCATGGGTTCACTGAGATTTGGACGCACACACGTAGACAGCATAATTGTCTAAGTAAGATTTGACAGTTTCCCCTCCTAAGAGAGCCTTACCCAGAAAGCTCCTGGGTAGCCTGTGCTTTCGCTAATTTTGAAATAAGGAAAGAGGGTTGAGGTAGCTTAAGACTCCCTAAAGCTCTGCCTGGTGGTCTGGCATTGGGAATTTTTACCTATTGTATTCTTTCATTCATTCATTCAGTCTCTCAGTCGTGTCCGACTCTTTGCGACCCCATGAATCGCAGCACGCCAGGCCTCCCTGTCCATCACCAACTCCCGGAGTTCACTCAGACTCATGTCCATCGAGTCAGTGATGCCATCCAGCCATCTCATCCTCTGTCGTCCCCTTCTCCTCCTGCCCCCAATCCCTCCCAGCATCAAAGCCTTTTCCAATGAGTCAACTCTTCGCATGAGGTGATGAAAGTGAAAGAGGAGAGTGAAAAAGTTGGCTTAAAGCTCAACATTCAGAAAACAAAGATCATGGCATCTGGTCCCATCACTTCATGGCAAATAGATGGGGAAACAGTGGAAGCAGTGACCGACTTTATTTTGGGGGGCTCCAAAATCATTGCAGATGGTGATTGCAGCCATGAAATTAAAAGACGCTTACTCCTTGGAAGGAAAGTTATGACCAGCCTAGATAGAGTATTCAAAAGAAGAGACATTACTTTGTCAACAAAGGTCCGTCTAGTCAAGGCTATGGTTTTTCCTGTGGTCATGTATGGATGTGAGAGTTGGACTGTGAAGAAGGCTGAGTGCCGAAGAATTGCTGCTTTTGAACTGTGGTGTTGGAGAAGACTCTTGAGAGTCCCTTAGACTGCAAGGAGATCCAACCAGTCCATTCTGAAGGAGATCAGCCCTGGAATTTCTTTGGAAGGAATGATGCTAAAGCTGAAACACGCAGGGATCGAACCCAGGTCTCCTGCATTGTGGGCAGATTCTTTACCAGCTGAGCCACAAGGGAAGCCCATTGTATTCTTTAGAGCCTGTTTTTATTTTCCTAAACTTTTTCTCTGATACAGCATTCCTTATCTTCCTAAATATGAAAGTCGCTCAGTCGTGTCTGACTCTTTGCAACTCCATGGACTATAGAGTCTATGGAATTTTCCAGGCCAGAATATGGGAGTGGGTAGCCTTTCCCTTCTCCAGGGGTTCTTCCCAACCCAGGGATTGAACCCAGGTCTCTCGCTTTGCAGGCAGATTCTTTACCGGCTAAGCCACAAAGACTAGCCACTCTGAAGTGAGACGCTGGTGTTGGAATTCCAGACTTGTACCAAGAGCACAGGAGGTTGTAATGATGGCTGGCTGGTGGAATAGTCTTTTTCTCCCTGGTCCCTGCAGAGGGAGTTGTGGCTCTGCAGTAGGAAGAGAGATGGTTGCTTTGCTCTCCACGGCTGGGCTGCAGAGTGACTCAAGAAAGAATCTGCTGCAGCAATCCCCTTTAGGAAAGACTTGACATGTCTCCATGATGCCGTCAGGTTTCTTATCTTGTATTTAATTGTTAAGTCACATCCGACTCTTTTGCAACCCCGTGGACTGTGGCCCGCCAGGCTCCTTTGTCCATAGGAGTTTCCAGGCAAGAATACTGGAGTGGGTTGCCATTTCCTTCTCCCTTTAAAAAGATTAATTCTGTTAAAATGAGTTTATTAGGGTGGCTCCTAATCCAATATAACTGATGTCCTTTTAAAAGGGGGAAATTTGAACACAAAGATAGAAGAACAGTCTCATGAAGACACAGAGAGAAGCAGCCACCTTGAAGTCAAGGAAAGAGGCTACAGAGAAATCAATCTGCCAGCAGGTTGATCTCAGACTCCTAGCCTCNAATGAGTTTATTAGGGTGGCTCCTAATCCAATATAACTGATGTCCTTTTAAAAGGGGGAAATTTGAACACAAAGATAGAAGAACAGTCTCATGAAGACACAGAGAGAAGCAGCCACCTTGAAGTCAAGGAAAGAGGCTACAGAGAAATCAATCTGCCAGCAGGTTGATCTCAGACTCCTAGCCTCCAGAACTGTGAGGAAACACATTTCTGTTGTTTAAACCATCCAATCTGTGGTACATTGTTACAGAGGCCTTAGCAAGCCAATGCAACTATTTCCACTTTTCTTATGCCCTTAAAATAACTCGATGAGGAAAATTGATATCAGTGTTATTTTTAATGATATGCAAAACATGGCCTGAAAAGAAAAAACGGAGGCACTCGGGAGTCCCAAAAACATTTAGGTTCGTTTTTATAAAACAAGAGGACTGTACGATGTCACAAACCTTCATTCTAATTTCAATTCCTTCTTCTCTCTGATGCTAAGCAAAATACCTTTAAAGCAGAATCACAGAATATTAGAGAATTCTGTTTGAGATCACCCTCTCATTTTATAGATGAATAAATAAAAGCCTGAGGAGATATTTTTGTGTCTGTTGTACCAGGATTTATTCCTTCCTGCAATGCAATTGAAGGGACTACAAATCAGCAAGTATTCGCAGCTTTATAGCTAATTAGCTAATAGTTGTAGTACAACTGTTACATACTTAGCTGTAAACAGAATGGTCTTATTGTTTTCTATACTGAAAAAAAAAATATTAAAATCAAAATGCTATTCTTGTGTTATAACAAAAACTATTGGCCCATTACCCTCCAATTCACAAAGAAGCACAAGGGTTTATAAGATCTTTGCAGAATCCTCAGGATAATCTTTAAAAAAACTTACATCTGCTATTGTGAGTTTTTTCTATTATGTCCAGTAGGTGGCACCACTTTAACCATACAAAATGAAAGCTGTGAAAAAGCCAGAGTGCTTGTGATCAGCGATTCTCAAATCTTATTCTCTAGACTTGCAGCATGAACATTGCCTGGGAACTTGACAGAAATGCAGGGTCCTGCTCCCACCCAATTGAATTATATAATCTCTAGAGGTGGGGCCTGGAAATCTGTGTTTTTCACAAGCCATCCACTGATTCTGTTGACACTATATTGTAAGAGAAAAGAAAAGTGAAAGAAAGAGTTAGTCACTCAGTGATATCTGACTCTCTGTGGCCACATTAAGTGTGGCCCGTCAGGCTCCTCTCTCTCTCCATGGAATTTTCCAAGCAAGAATACTATAGTGGGTTGCATTCCCTGAAGATCCCTCCAGGGGATCTTCCCGACCTAGGGATCAAACCTCCATTTCTTACATCTCCTGTCTTGGAAGGTGGATTCTTTACCACTAGCGCCACTCTGGGAAGCCCTATCTATCCTCAATTAAGCAAAAGTCATATATTTTCACGTGTTTGGTTTTAAGTAACAAACTTTTTCTGCTTTAATAGTTATCTGCTGTATTATTTTGGTCTTTGACATTAATTTACACTTGGCTTCTCTTCACTGGTGGCTCAGATGGCAAAGACTCTGCCTGCAATGCAGGAGACCTGGGTTCAATCCCGAGGTCAGGAAGACTTCCTGGAGAAGGAAATGGCTACTCACTTCATTATTCTTGCCTGGAGAATTCCATGGACAAAGGAGCCTGGCGGACTACAGGGTATGGAGTCTCGAAGAGTCAGACACTACTGAGTGACTAACACTTTCACTTTTCACTTTAGAAAGAAGTACTTAATTAAATATTAACCGTGACTCTTAAGAAATTGGGATTTCCAAATTACTAGTACTATCAAGCAAATGTATACCACCATGGCTTCACATTTGAGGGGCTTCCCTGGTGGCTCCGTGGTAAAGAAGCTGCTTGACAGTGCAGGAGACCCAAGAGATGCCAATTCAACCCCTGGGCTGGGAAGATCCCCTGAAAGAGGACAGGGCAACCCACTCCAGTATTCTTGCCTGGAGATCCCATGGACTGAGGAGCCTGATGGGCTACAGTCTATGTGGCTGTAAACAGTCAGACACCACTGAAGCAGCTGAGTACACAGCACTTCGTATTTGGCCCACAGAGGTTCCTATTATGAAAACAGTTTAGTGATTTCTTTATTCTCAGATCCCCAGGTGCTATTTTTCATAAATTCTTATAAGCAGTCTACAAATTAAATACTGAACAAATGTATGTTGCACTATTTCACTGAGTCTACAAGGTTATTAAAATGCATATTTATTCCCCAAACAATAATCCAGGCTCAAGTGCTTAAATAAGCATCCCTCTGGGACCTCTCTCTCCTTTGTGCAGTGGGAAGCACCTACAACGGGGGGTGAGTCAGCATGAGTGCCTATCTGGAAGGAATAGACAGCCGCTTATGCTAAGTCTTGGGGGATTTTCAGTCATTTTGTGCTATGCTCCCAGGACTCTTCAACACTAGTGGAGTCTTCAATGTCTTAGCACTTCTCTGGAGGAGTTCAAGACTATTTTAAGAGACATGGGGGTAGGGGAGCTAGGGACAAACCATGCCATTCGACTCACTCCTCTACCAGGTTATTAACCATAATAGTCACCGCTCTGGGCTGAGACCTGGACTTGATACTTAATATTTTGTCATTTTTTTCCCCTTACAAACCTACCTAAAAATATGTGTGATAATCTCCATTTGACAGAGGAAAATAAAACCCAAGGTCAGTGGATGGTAAGGGGTATGTAAGCCAGATATGTCTAAGCTGAAGTCAGTTCTGTGTTCACCAAGATGCACTACTTCCCTACTCCACGTAAAAATATGTGTGTGGGGGGGAGCGGGGGAAGTGTTAATCAATAGCAAAAGTACATGTGGAAGGAAGAGAAGAGGACTATAGCGTGTGAACAACTTTGGGCCTGAGTGTGGAGCAGGGTGGAGCTCAGAGCAAAGTCAGGCCCACAGGCAGGTTACATAAATGAAAAATGCATTCCCACCTGTGCAGGTTAGTCTCCATTTGCACTGGGCGGGAGGCAGGGCCATTCTCTACCAGTCCTATGACAGCCTTTGTACAGAGTGATCTTCTCAAGGACGTGTGCACCGCAAATACCCTTGGAAGGCAGAGACAGTGTCCCTCTCCAGGGCAGAGAGAAGGCTTGCTTTCTGACCAGGACAATCAATCATGTCTTCCTTGAGCACGCTGTTGGCATCCTCCGAGGGGTTTCCTGAGCTTGTTCTTCCTCAGCAGTCGCGTCGCTCTGGTATCCACCATGACCTGCTCCCACATGGCCCTCGTGGAACTTGGGGCAAGGGGACTGAGCAGACAAACTCATACTGTCTGTAATGCTCTGAGTAATCAACTGTCCATCCGCACTCCTTGCTTCCTTACCGAGCAAATCCGCACAGCTGTGCTGCCCACTGCTGCCGCTCTCACCATCTGCTCCTGCACCCGTCTGTTCTCCACACTCCTCCATCCTGGTCCAACAACTTGCAGCCCCAACGCCACCTCCCATGCCTCTGGCTTCCCGGTCAGGATTGGCCAGTGGGAGGCGCCAGGGGGGGTGGACACAGGTTGGAGTGTCGATTTCCTTGCTCCTTCTCGGCCTCTCTGCTCTGGCTTCTGTTGGCAGTCTCTCTTTCATAGCCACACAGGGCTCTCCCTTCACCCTCAGACCGAGGGAGGTGCAGAGTGTGCCACTCTTGCTAGACCTTGAGCATGTCACCATCCCTCATTGGGTCCTTAGAGCCTAAACCTATGGCTAAATGGTAAAGAAATTTGCCTACAGTGGGGGAGACCTGGGATCGATCCCTGGGTTAGGAAGATCCCCTGGAGAAGGGAACAGCTCCCTACTCCAGTATTCTTGCCTAGAGAATTCCATGAACAGAGGAGCCTGGAGGGCTACAGTCCATGGGGTCACAAAGAGTCGGACATGACTGAGCGACTTTAACACACACACACACACACACACACACACACACAGCCTGCCCAAGTCTCTGTAAACAGACTTCAGGAAAGCTATCTGCAGTTAAACTCTTTTGAATGTGCCATTTTGCTTTCAAAAGTAATTGAAGGCAGTTTTTTTTTTTTTTAATGTGTATGGAACACGGGTTATATATATTTACACACAAGACGACATTTTAACCTTAACTTACCTCTTCTTCCTCATCTTACCAAGTCATTGAGCCACTTCGAACTTAGGGCAGCCAGGGCCCTCTACAAAGGCAAAACTGTCTGCCTTGATTTCCAGCTCTCTAAGAATGGTTCCAACTGAGCGGTGCGACAAATGCATTTTTCCCTATTCCTAGCTGTTTTTGGCATAGAAATGCTGTGGATGGGCATATAGGTAGACACGATAGAGATGTTCTCTTTACCAGAATGTTCTCTTTGCCACTGCCCATCTTCTGCAATAGTTATCATTCCCAGTGTGTATTTCATATACTCTAAGCTTTGGTTGAGTTACATAAAACCACAACATAAACCAGACCACTTGGGGAACTTAGGATCAGTTTCTAGTTGGAAGAGATTGTTAAAGATTTTAATAAAACTCTTTATTTGATAGTCCATTTAATTCTGGAAAAAATATTGTTTAAATTCATTTTCATTTCTTTCAAAATTCATTTTTTCTTTTAAAGTGTTATTTCTACAAGTCACAAGGGGCAGGGGGAGGGGGGAAGCTACAAGAACAGTTTTAAAATTCCAAACCAGTGGAAGAGCATATTATCCCAGTACCCACATATAAGGAGAAACTTAGTAAATAAAACTGTTTCCTTCTGGTAATAATAATGATGACCTTGACTGAACTAGGAAGCTATGTTTGCTCTTTGTCTTCAAGTACGGGCAGGTGTTAGGCAGGAGGATGGGCTATGCAAGGACAACTCAAGCAGAGGAGACAACCCAGGCCAAGGCCTGGAGCTGAGAGAGAAGTTAATATAGCTCCTGGGAGCTGTATCCTGGCAGTTCAGAGTTAAAGGAGCATAAAGGGTAAGCTAGAACGAGGAAAAACAGAGGAGAGAATGAAATTATCTGCTTCTAGCTGCACACCTCGGCTCTTCTCGCTGTAAATGTCAACCAGCTCAGGGCTGGAGAACAGCCATAATCAATGAAATTTAGGTTGCAATTGACCAAACAATCATGATCAACCATTTGGGGATCCTTGTCTCCACTGAGTCAAGAGTAATTTAGCATCTGTTAGACACTAAGCACAATGATAAGTGATCCTATCAAAATCCTAAGTAATTTTAAGTCTAATTAAATGGTCATTATGAACCAAGGTCAATGCATCTATTGAACCATCTCCACCACTGCTGTCCCTTCCAAGAACTGGTTTTTGGTTCTCTTCCAGAAAGTCTAAACCCACAAAGCATCCAGAGCAATACAGTTCAAGGTAAAACTGGGCTCCACACTGATGACTGTGAATCTAAACAGGGGTAAATGGCAGACAATTTAGCCCCTCCATTATCTACATCCGGTCTCATCACTTCATGGCAAATAGATAGGGAAATGATGGAAACAGTGACAGACTTTATTTTCTTGGGCTCCAAAATCACTGCAGATCATGACTGCAGCCATGGAATTAAAAGACACTTGCTCCTTGGAAGAAAGGCTTTACCAATCTAGAGAGCATATTAAAAATCAGAGACATTACTTTACCAGTGAAGGTCCATCTAGTCAAAGCTATGGTTTTTCTAGTATTCATGTATGGATGTGAGATTTGGACTATAAAGAAAGCTAAGCACTGAAGAACTGATCCTCTTGAACTGTGGTGTTGGGTAAGACTCTTGAGAGTCTCTTAGACAGCAAGAACATCCAACCAGTCCATCCTAAAGGAAATCAGTCCTGAATATTCACTGGAAGGACTGATGCTGAAGCTGAAGCTCAAATACTTTGGCTGCCTGATGTGAAGAAGTGACTCATAGGAAAAGACACTGATGCCGGGAAAGATTGAAGGCAGGAGGAGAAGGGGATGACAGAGAATGAGATGGTTGGATGGCATCACCAATTCTATGGACATGAGTTTGAGCAAGCTCCAGGAGTGGGTGCTGGACGGGGAAGCCTGGCGTGCTGCAGTTCATGGGGTCACAAAGAGTTGGACACGACTGAGCGACTGAACTGAACTGACCTACATCAGAATCTGCCCCCACCTCTCCTCCAAATAACCAGCCACACATGTAAGTAGAAATAGAATGCTTTTTATGCTATCACAATTTCAAGACCATCACCTATCACTCAACACAGTCAGACTATCTTCTCTAAGCTCCATCTACGTGGAAATGCTACCTAAGTATATTTTCTGCCTAAAATGTTGTTTTATTTCTGATGTGGAAGCTTTGAGCATGGGGAAATGGTCTCAGAAATTGGAATAAAAGTAAGAAAGAAAAAAAAAAAAGATGTATCTGCTAGCAAAGAATTTGTATTACAACTAGATACATTATTTTTGCTGCTGCTGCTAAGTCGTTTCAGTCGTGTCCAACTCTGTGCGACCTCATAGACGGCAGCCTAAGAGGCTCCCCCATCCCTGGGATTCTCCAGGCAAGAACACTGGAGTGGGTTGCCATTTCCTTCTCCAATGCATGAAAGTGAAAAGTGAAAGTGAAGTCGCTCAGTCATGTCCGACTCTTAGAGACCCCATGGACTGCGGCCCACCAGGCTCCTCCATCCAAGGGATTTTCCAGGCAAGAATGCTGGAGTGGGGTGCCATTGCCTTCCCCGACATTATTTTTAACAGTACTTTATAAGAGACTGTGGTGTTGGAGAAGACTCTTGAGAGTCCCTTGGACTGCATGGAGAGCCAACCAGTCCATTCGGAAGGAGATCAGCCCTGGGATTGCTTTGGAAGGAATGATGCTAAAGCTGAAACTCCAGTACTTTGGCCACCTCATGTGAAGAGTTGACTCACTGGAAAAGACTCTGATGCTGGGAGGGATTGGGGGCAGCAGGAGAAGGGGACGACAGAGGATGAGATGGCTGGATGGCATCACCAACTCGATGGACGTGAGTCTGAGTGAACTCCAGGAGTTGGTGATGGACAGGGAGGCCTGATGTGCTGCAGCTCATGGGGTCGCAAAGAGTCGGACATGACTGAGCGACTGAACTGGACTGAACAGAATAAGAGACAGTCATACAGGGTCTACAGAAGGGCCAATTTTGGTTTAATGTTTAATGCACTACTCTCACCATTTTGAAACAGTTAGTGATTTTTGAACAAAGAGTTCAATTCCTCTTCAACTGGGCTCCATGAATTATGTAGCTGCTCTTGACTATATGTGACATAGGAATCCTTAGCGAAGTGGTCACTGAACGTACAACTGATCAGAGAAAGCAAATGGAGTAAGACTTATACCAGGGTTAGAGTCATATTTAGGATTCAAATAATTCAGATAATATTCTTTCTGGGAAAACACTAAATAAATAAATAGTACAGATAAATTAAAATTAAATTCTGAAATAATCTCCCAAGATGGTTCCAAAAAATTAAATTAACCTGCTTTTGCTCTGCCTGTTCTTCTTTCACTTAAGTAGCTGGTAAATTACCCTCAATCTGTGTCACTGGTCCAGCCTCTAGAAAGATTTAGTACCATAGAGACACCAAGAAGTAAGTGCCTAGCTGTCTGAGAGTTCCACAAGGTGTCATCCTTGAGCTAAAATGATAAATCCAATACTGGAAGACAGTTTTCATTTAAAACCTGAAGATCCCAAGCCTCCATTTTGAGCTCTGCGGGTCTGGCTCTCCAGTGTCATACAGCAAGTCCCCCTTATTGAGTACTTAGTATGTGCTAGGCTCTTGACACACATTATTTCTAATCTTGTAAATAACCTTGTATTGATCTAAGCTGGCATTTCACAATGGAAAAAGCCAAGATTCATAGACGTTAAGTCAGTTTCCCAAGGCACACCTCTAATAAGTGCCAGAGTCAATATTCAAAGACAGAACTAGCTGAGCCCAAAGTCTGTGNTATAAGAGACAGGAACTTAGGATCACAGTTTCTAGTTGGAAGAGATTGTTAAAGATTTTAATAAAACTCTTTATTTGATAGTCCATTTAATTCTGGAAAAAATATTGTTTAAATTCATTTTCATTTCTTTCAAAATTCATTTTTTCTTTTAAAGTGTTATTTCTACAAGTCACAAGGGGCAGGGGGAGGGGGGAAGCTACAAGAACAGTTTTAAAATTCCAAACCAGTGGAAGAGCATATTATCCCAGTACCCACATATAAGGAGAAACTTAGTAAATAAAACTGTTTCCTTCTGGTAATAATAATGATGACCTTGACTGAACTAGGAAGCTATGTTTGCTCTTTGTCTTCAAGTACGGGCAGGTGTTAGGCAGGAGGATGGGCTATGCAAGGACAACTCAAGCAGAGGAGACAACCCAGGCCAAGGCCTGGAGCTGAGAGAGAAGTTAATATAGCTCCTGGGAGCTGTATCCTGGCAGTTCAGAGTTAAAGGAGCATAAAGGGTAAGCTAGAACGAGGAAAAACAGAGGAGAGAATGAAATTATCTGCTTCTAGCTGCACACCTCGGCTCTTCTCGCTGTAAATGTCAACCAGCTCAGGGCTGGAGAACAGCCATAATCAATGAAATTTAGGTTGCAATTGACCAAACAATCATGATCAACCATTTGGGGATCCTTGTCTCCACTGAGTCAAGAGTAATTTAGCATCTGTTAGACACTAAGCACAATGATAAGTGATCCTATCAAAATCCTAAGTAATTTTAAGTCTAATTAAATGGTCATTATGAACCAAGGTCAATGCATCTATTGAACCATCTCCACCACTGCTGTCCCTTCCAAGAACTGGTTTTTGGTTCTCTTCCAGAAAGTCTAAACCCACAAAGCATCCAGAGCAATACAGTTCAAGGTAAAACTGGGCTCCACACTGATGACTGTGAATCTAAACAGGGGTAAATGGCAGACAATTTAGCCCCTCCATTATCTATATCCGGTCTCATCACTTCATGGCAAATAGATAGGGAAATGATGGAAACAGTGACAGACTTTATTTTCTTGGGCTCCAAAATCACTGCAGATCATGACTGCAGCCATGGAATTAAAAGACACTTGCTCCTTGGAAGAAAGGCTTTACCAATCTAGAGAGCATATTAAAAATCAGAGACATTACTTTACCAGTGAAGGTCCATCTAGTCAAAGCTATGGTTTTTCTAGTATTCATGTATGGATGTGAGATTTGGACTATAAAGAAAGCTAAGCACTGAAGAACTGATCCTCTTGAACTGTGGTGTTGGGTAAGACTCTTGAGAGTCTCTTAGACAGCAAGAACATCCAACCAGTCCATCCTAAAGGAAATCAGTCCTGAATATTCACTGGAAGGACTGATGCTGAAGCTGAAGCTCAAATACTTTGGCTGCCTGATGTGAAGAAGTGACTCATAGGAAAAGACACTGATGCCGGGAAAGATTGAAGGCAGGAGGAGAAGGGGATGACAGAGAATGAGATGGTTGGATGGCATCACCAATTCTATGGACATGAGTTTGAGCAAGCTCCAGGAGTGGGTGCTGGACGGGGAAGCCTGGCGTGCTGCAGTTCATGGGGTCACAAAGAGTTGGACACGACTGAGCGACTGAACTGAACTGACCTACATCAGAATCTGCCCCCACCTCTCCTCCAAATAACCAGCCACACATGTAAGTAGAAATAGAATGCTTTTTATGCTATCACAATTTCAAGACCATCACCTATCACTCAACACAGTCAGACTATCTTCTCTAAGCTCCATCTACGTGGAAATGCTACCTAAGTATATTTTCTGCCTAAAATGTTGTTTTATTTCTGATGTGGAAGCTTTGAGCATGGGGAAATGGTCTCAGAAATTGGAATAAAAGTAAGAAAGAAAAAAAAAAAAGATGTATCTGCTAGCAAAGAATTTGTATTACAACTAGATACATTATTTTTGCTGCTGCTGCTAAGTCGTTTCAGTCGTGTCCAACTCTGTGCGACCTCATAGACGGCAGCCTAAGAGGCTCCCCCATCCCTGGGATTCTCCAGGCAAGAACACTGGAGTGGGTTGCCATTTCCTTCTCCAATGCATGAAAGTGAAAAGTGAAAGTGAAGTCGCTCAGTCATGTCCGACTCTTAGAGACCCCATGGACTGCGGCCCACCAGGCTCCTCCATCCAAGGGATTTTCCAGGCAAGAATGCTGGAGTGGGGTGCCATTGCCTTCCCCGACATTATTTTTAACAGTACTTTATAAGAGACTGTGGTGTTGGAGAAGACTCTTGAGAGTCCCTTGGACTGCATGGAGAGCCAACCAGTCCATTCGGAAGGAGATCAGCCCTGGGATTGCTTTGGAAGGAATGATGCTAAAGCTGAAACTCCAGTACTTTGGCCACCTCATGTGAAGAGTTGACTCACTGGAAAAGACTCTGATGCTGGGAGGGATTGGGGGCAGCAGGAGAAGGGGACGACAGAGGATGAGATGGCTGGATGGCATCACCAACTCGATGGACGTGAGTCTGAGTGAACTCCAGGAGTTGGTGATGGACAGGGAGGCCTGATGTGCTGCAGCTCATGGGGTCGCAAAGAGTCGGACATGACTGAGCGACTGAACTGGACTGAACAGAATAAGAGACAGTCATACAAGGTCTACAGAAGGGCCAATTTTGGTTTAATGTTTAATGCACTACTCTCACCATTTTGAAACAGTTAGTGATTTTTGAACAAAGAGTTCAATTCCTCTTCAACTGGGCTCCATGAATTATGTAGCTGCTCTTGACTATATGTGACATAGGAATCCTTAGCGAAGTGGTCACTGAACGTACAACTGATCAGAGAAAGCAAATGGAGTAAGACTTATACCAGGGTTAGAGTCATATTTAGGATTCAAATAATTCAGATAATATTCTTTCTGGGAAAACACTAAATAAATAAATAGTACAGATAAATTAAAATTAAATTCTGAAATAATCTCCCAAGATGGTTCCAAAAAATTAAATTAACCTGCTTTTGCTCTGCCTGTTCTTCTTTCACTTAAGTAGCTGGTAAATTACCCTCAATCTGTGTCACTGGTCCAGCCTCTAGAAAGATTTAGTACCATAGAGACACCAAGAAGTAAGTGCCTAGCTGTCTGAGAGTTCCACAAGGTGTCATCCTTGAGCTAAAATGATAAATCCAATACTGGAAGACAGTTTTCATTTAAAACCTGAAGATCCCAAGCCTCCATTTTGAGCTCTGCGGGTCTGGCTCTCCAGTGTCATACAGCAAGTCCCCCTTATTGAGTACTTAGTATGTGCTAGGCTCTTGACACACATTATTTCTAATCTTGTAAATAACCTTGTATTGATCTAAGCTGGCATTTCACAATGGAAAAAGCCAAGATTCATAGACGTTAAGTCAGTTTCCCAAGGCACACCTCTAATAAGTGCCAGAGTCAATATTCAAAGACAGAACTAGCTGAGCCCAAAGTCTGTACAATTTCTGCTTAACTATTCGGTCTCAAAGTATCAGACAAAGAAAATAGGCAAAGGAGTTCAAAGAATGAACAAACAAATTCAGGAATCTCCCTCCTGTCCAGGCTCTATTCTATACCAGCTCAGTGGCAGTCGGTGTCCTGCATGGGCATTGACTGAACAGCTGCCCTCTCCTGAGTTTGTGGGCACAACAGGAGCCCTCACCAGGACCAAACCCAGGGATACAAAGCCCTGAAAATGGGTATTCCAGTACACCCCACGTGTTTTGACCATCATCTATTATTGTTACGTAATGTCAGAGGTGATGTTCAGAATTAGCTATGGACATTAAAACTACTATTGCCTCCAGATGTTCCTAAGTGGAAAATCATCAGCACGGCTTCCTACTGTCAGGAGCCTCTCTACATGTACAAACTCCCCCCAGCCCCCAAAGCTCTGGGGCCATTTTCCATTACTAACAAGGTAATGCGGCATTCAGTTCACTTTGCTGGCTATTCTGGTCAGCACTGTAGCTGAGCCTTATCCCCAAGACAAAAACCCCTTTTTGTATCAGGTTCTTGTCATTTAGATCCAGTGCCTTGTTGTCCTGAACCTGAACCTCTTTCCTTGGGAAGGCAGTAAAAACCACAAGAAAAAATATCTCAGGCTCTGAGTTTGTATCCTTGTACCATCACTTGTATGGTGACCAGCTATCCTGTTCTGCTTATGACTGTCCTGGTTTTAGCATCAAAAATCCAGTGTCCCAGGAAATCATCAGTCAAGGGCGAACTCATAATGGCTAGTCACCTTAAATCCCTTCCTAACTTGGCCACCTTGAACAGGTTACCTAACCTCTCAACACCTGACAAGGGGAATGGGCAAATTACTAACACTTACCCCATCAGATCATTGTGAAGATCAAATAAGGTGTGTGCGCAGTACTTAGCACAAAATAAGTATGTAAGATACCTTAGCTGATATTATTACTCTTGACCTACTCAGCCCATAATTCTTCTAGAGTATCCAAGACTGGAAGGCTGCTCTGATCTTACAAATCTCCTCCCAAAGAGAGAATTTCTGCTCCATATCCTGAGACCTGGGGCCCTTCCAGATCTCACCATCTCTTGCTTTTTGCATATTGCTTGTTACTGCACCATCAGCCATCCTATTTAAAAAGCCTCTGGGATCTTCTAATTTTTAAGCATCAGTAACCACTCTGACAGCTCACACTCCCAAAGTCTCAGTGACCATGAGAATGTCCCTTTCAAGGAGGTACAGCCAGTGATCAAGGTAAGTGACAGTAAGGAAAGGTAGACCCCTGCTGGTGCCTAACCCTTGAGTATGACTGAAAGTACACCCTTGCTTCCATTCACTCGTATAACATGGATCTGTCCTTGAGAATAATTTCTGTTGATTTGGCAATAATTCTTTGCAATCCAACTGTATCTAATGTCCTGTGTAATTAAAGATCTTTCTCCAACCAAGCATTTAATGGCTGTCATGTTTGACTACACTTTGACACATATATCTTCATCATCCCTGCAAAGATTGCTTTTCACTACTTTATAGAAGCACTGTGGATAATTAGATTCTATTTCATATTTTAAAATACATTTTTCTTTGCAACAAGATAAAAGAAAATATGATTAAATGTGTTGCATGCTGTATTTTCTTTTTCCATCTTGTGTACACTCATGTTTATGTTCAAACCCATTAAAAAACATGTATCTATTGCCTCACTTTAGGACAGCCTGCCAAGACATTCTGGCCATGTTACCTACCACCCATGAAATCATAACCGAGAATCTACAACTGAAAATGATATGCTTCATTTCTATCTTGTAAAGAGATACTGCTGCTGCTGCTGCTAAGTCACTTCAGTCATGTCCGACTCTGTGCGACCCCACAGACATGAGGTTATATACCATTTTCCTAGGATACCATCTTCTAAATTTTTAGACTTTGCCATTTTAAGTGAAATCAATACCTTGAGACAATAATATCTGTATTTGTCCTTTGTCTCCTCATCCAAAATGTCTTAGTCATCAGCTGAATGCCTGATTTTCACAGGAGAGCTAGTCTGGCTGATTTTCAATGTGGATTTCTGTGGAACTCAAGTATACCCTCTTCACAGGACTTGACTGGTGTTCTCACAAGACTACACAGTAGACTTCACTCTCCCATTCCCACCCAATCTCTAATCCTGCTCTGGAAGAGGAATACAAAACAGCACCTCTGAGAGCTGCAGTCCCCACTGACTTTGGGGGAGGGACATCCCCCGTCTACACAGCAACTAGGCCTGTTCTCCCAACTAGCTGTGTAGACCCAGTTGGAAGGAGCACCTGGGGGGTGGGGTATTAATTAGTTCAGTTGTTGAGGCTTCAGTTGAAGTGTGTGCCTCTGGTGAAGCATCTGAATCTGGATTTCCAGTCTACATGTCACACAATTTAACAGAATCTCTTAGAAAATTAAGATATTGCAATATATTTTCCTATTAACTTCCAGCCTTCAGATTTTATGACACAGCAGTTTAAATAGAGTGGACTGCTGCTGCTGCTGCTAAGTCACTTCAGTCGTGTCTGACTCTGTGTGACCCCATAGACGGCAGCCCACCAGGCTCCCCCATCCCTGGGATTCTCCAGGCAAGAATACTGGAGTGGGTTGCCATTTCCTTCTCCAATGCATCAAAGAGAAAAGTGAAAGTGAAGTGGCTCAGTCTGTCCGACTGTTAGCGACCCCATGGACTGCAGCCCACCAGGCTACTCCGTCCATTGGATTTTCCAGGCAAGAATACTGGGGTGGGGTGCCATTGCCTTCCCCGAACAGAGTGGACTAAACTAGGTAAATAACAATAGGCATGGTAAAGAATAGGTTTGTAACACAGCAATTATTTTATGATTAGGCTCTGGTTTTTGAAAGAGTCAATCAGGAAACTGCATAGCAAAGATAATGCTGACATGAGATTGAAGGTAAGGTGAGAGAAGAGGACTTCCAGGTACTTCCCTTTGACATGTTCCAAGCTGACTGTCTCAGTCTAATTCAGCAGTTAAGATCACCGATACACTGTCAGGAACACCAGAGGCAACAGAAAGTACCCACCCAGTGGAATACAGGCTTATAGCCTACTCCTAAGTCAGGAGTATCCAATCAGTCAATTCATTAATTAAAGAATCCCGTAAAAGTGATTTTCAACATCATACCAAGGTATTTTCCTTGTTGTGAACATGTATTCTTTAGATATTTATGGAAATGAAGCTTCCTGCTAAGTCACTTCAGTTGTGTCCAACTCTGTGCGACCCCATAGATGGCAGCCCACTAGGCTCCCCCATCCCTGGGATTCTCCAGGCAAGAATACTGGAGTGGGTTGCCATTTCCTTCTCCAATGCATGAAAGTGAAAAGTGAAAGTGAAGTCGCTCAGTCATGTCCGACCCTCAGTGACCCCATGGACTGCAGCCTACCAGGCTCCTCCATCATGGGATTTTCCAGGCAGGAGTACTAGAGTGGGGTGTCATTGCCTTCTCCTGAAGCTTCCTGGGATACAGAATTCTAGACCTTTAGAATATCAGAGCTAAAGACATCAGGTAAATCACTTGTGCAGCTTTCTCATTTTAAAGATGAGAAAACAGTACAAATTGTGAACTGCAGGTTTACCAGATAGGTCTTAACCTCTCCAGCAGGTTTCAAAAATAGAAGTCTTCATTATTAGAAACATGAGAGGAAGAACTTCAAAGCCTTTAAATGTGATCGGCATTGGAAAAAATAAATATCCATTGCTCTTGATCTTTGAATTATTGGACCAGTTCCAATTAACTTAGGTCATCATTAAGTTTGAACTTAAACCCAAAAGGGACAAAGAAAACTACATGCTCTCAAAAGAGAAATACATGAAAAATTTTCTAGCTCATCATACATGAATTTTTGTGCCATTACACATTCATAAATCCTAATTTCACTCCTGTGACCTGTATCAGCACACTCAATTTGAAGTGACTCTCTTTACTAGCTTAGATCCAGCAGAGAGTTCCTATCATACCTCTTTTTCTAGAGGACATGGAAACTTTCTGAATGGCAGAAAGTTTTGTGCAATCTCACCTTTGTCTGTTAACATCATTGTTTCAATAACAGGGAGCCAGATTCAGGAAATTGAAGATGTTTATGTGTACAAATAGCTCCCTAATAGTCTCTTTGACCAGATTGCATTAAAAAACAAAAACAAAAAAACACTGATTTATTGCCTAGCACCATCTTGCATGTGTGTCTCCTAAGTCACCTTCAGTTCAGTTCAGTCACTCAGTCGTGTCCGACTCTTTGCGACCCCATGAATCGCAGCACGCCAGGCCTCCCTGTCCATCACCAACTCCCGGAGTTCACTCAGACTCACGTCCATCGAGTCTGTGATGCCATCCAGCCATCTCATCCTCTGTCATCCCCTTCTTCTCCTGCCCCCAGTCCCTCCCAGCATCAAAGTCTTTTCCAATGAGTCAACTCTTGAAGTGGCCAAAGTACTAGAGTTTCAGCTTTAGCATCATTCCTTCCAAAGAAATCCCAGGGTTGATCTCCTTCAGAATGGACTGGTTGGATCTCCTTGCAGTCCAAGGGACTCTCAAGAGTCTTCTCCAACACCACAGTTCAAAAGCATCAATTCTTCGGCGCTCAGCTTTCTTTAAAGTCCAACTCTCACATCCATACATGACTACTAGAAAAACCATAGCTTTGACTAGATGGACATTTGTTGGCAAAGGAATGTCTCTGCTTTTTAATATGCTATCTAGATTGGTCATAACTTTTCTTCCAAGGAGTAAGCGTCTTTTAATTTCATGGCTGCAGTCACCATCTGCAGTGATTTTGGAGCCCAAAAAAATAAAGTCTGACACTGTTTCCACTGTTTCCCCATCTATTTCCCATGAAGTGATGGGACCAGATGCCATGATCTTCGTTTTCTGAATGTTGAGCTTTAAGCCAACTTTTTCACTCTCCTTCTTTACTTTCATCAAGAGGCTTTTTAGTTCCTCTTCACTTTCTGCCATAAGAGTGGTGTCGTCCTATTCTTCAGGACGCAATGAATCATAGCCTGCCAGGTTTTTCTCTCCATGAGATTCTCCAGGCAAGAATACTGGATTAGGTTGCCATGCTCTCCTCCAAAGGATCTTCCCGACCAAGGGATCAAACCCACGCCTCTTATGTCTCCTACATCGACAGGGGGATTCTCCCCTACTAGTGTCACTTGGGAAGCCCCAGCACCATCTTATCAATACTCAGAGGAGTTTCAACTTCTTTAAACTATTGCTCACAAGCATTGTTATCCTGCCTATAGTTTCTTTCCTGAAGAAATTCCATTCCATTTATTCAGAAATTCTAACACTTTCATATACTCAATCTTAAACTTACCTCTGCTAGGAATAATTAATAAGAAAATGAGTTGATGACTCTAAAGAATAGCTTAAGAGTCTGGCAACACCAGTTGTAACCAGTATCCCAAACTCTAACTTCGTGGATTAATCACTGTCAGAAAGAAACACTATCCCACACTGAATAACATGTAACTAATAATGATATAAAGGTAGTGCAGATCTTTGTACAACCTTATTCCATTTTCAGATTTGTATATGACTTATTGTCAAATCTCTACCCACAAAATCAAAGTTGATAGCTTGCCCTCCAAAATAAGAACATCAAAAAAGCCTTGGATTCTTCAAAGGTAGTTACGAAATAAGTTCATGTACAGTAGAACTCCCTGATGCCTCAGTGGTAAAGAATCTACCTGCAATGCAGGAGACACAGGAGATGCAGTTTCAATCCTTGGGTCAGGAAGAGCCTCTGGAGGAGAAAATGGCAACCCTCTCCAGTATTCTTGCCTGAAAAATCCCATGGACAGAGGAGTCTAGCAGGCTACAGTCCAAAGGGTTGCATAGAGTCAGACATGACAGTGATTGAATACAAGCACAGAGTGAAAAAAAATACAAAATAAAAAATAAAAAGAAACTTACCCCCATCTGACTTAGAAGAAATTTTTCCTTCCAGGCACTCATTTATTCATTGCTTAATTCATTTAACAAACCTTTAGTGATCACCTACGCTATTCCAGGCACTGGGTCAATGTTGGGAATTCAAAGACAAATGAGATACATTCCTTCTCTCAAGAAATTCATTATCAAACAGGTTAACAGATAATTGCATTGCTTTACCCACATCTATAACCTACAGGAAATGCACTGATGACTTCAACCTAGATCAACCTTCAACCCTTTTCAGTAATTAGTGAATTGGTATTATACTCTTTGCATATTTTCTCAAAGTCTAACAACTTCAAACTTTAGATGACTCTTTCAATAGCATCTAGCCTTTTATTAAAATAATCACTCCCTTACCACAAAGTTGCCCCAAGTTATTGATCATCCAACTTCACATCTTATAGGAATTTATATCCCACCTCCCTAAACACGCATCCATCTATACACACACACAGCCTTTGTCTCATAGCTTGTCTAGTGAGTGACTCTTGAGTGCTCAGAGTCCTCCAGTCTTCAGTAATCACACTAACAAGAGTAACAGGCAATGAGTTCACTTGTCACTCTACACCCCCAGTATACTTTAGAAATGTCAGCTAAGCCTGATGACCTCAGGAAAACTGATAAAAGTTAAACCAAACCCCAGCCATAGGACTGGGGTTTGGAGGCATGAATCCTTTACTTGTAGAGACATTATAAGACCTAGAAAATAGTTATTGAGATCTTATTATGTGCCACACACTGTGTGCTGAGTATTTAGTAGGCATTATTTAAACCTCACAAAAACGCTACTATCACCATTTTAGAGATAACTGAGGCCAAGTGACTTGCCCAAGGCTTACCACTGCTGCTGCTGCTGCTGCTAAGTCGCTTCAGTCATGTCCGACTCTTTGTGACCCTGTAGACGGCAGCCCACCTGGCTCCTTTGTCCCTGGGATTCTCCAAGCAAGAATACTGGAGTGGGTTGCCATTTCCTTCTCCAATGCATGCATGCATGCTAAGTAGCTTCAATTGTGTCCAACTCTGTGCGACCCTATGGACAGCAGTCCACCAGGCTCCTCTGTCCATGGGATTCTCTAGGCAAGAATACTGGAGTGGGTTGCTATTTCCTTCTCCTGCCCAAGGCTACACAATAGCAAGTGGTGAAGCCTTGACCGAAATTCTAACACGCTGACTTCAAAGCCACTCTGTAAGAGGAGAGAGAAACTGCCATCCAAGATCTTAGGATGTCATTGACTTACTGAACATAATACATTTCCTTTGAGGACAAGGTTGTCCATAGACTGTGGTGAAAGCCAAGCGTTATGGGAAATATCCATTAGCCACACTCTTTTGTTTTTGCCTTAGTAGAGCCTGATGTACACAGACAGTCTGCTTCCAGATTCTGCTCTTTCTGCTGTACCATGATGCCTGTTTATAAAATGTATCTGCATCACAGGTATAGAAGAGAGTAAAGAGTTATGAAAGATTGGACTATAACAATGAACTATAAAAAAATAGATGTTCAAGTTTCATCATCACTGGCTTATTAAAGTTAACCAATTGCTTTCAACTAAATGTAGAATGTCTGTCTGATTGCATTGGAAGAACATTTTTATTCAACTTCTGAAACTTGTAATACCTTGTCTATTAATGAGGCTATCATTCTGAATGCCTCATGTTCAGGCTGGTACAGACCCCCATTTATTACCCTGAATTTCCACTAAAGTGAAGCCAAAGCTCACCATCTTTAACATCCAGAAATGAGCCTCAGAGACACATAGAACTGTGTCTAGTTGAGAGCTGTGTGTCAGACAGCCGTAGGGCCCCACTATGATTAATGACACCAATATGAAGTCTCATGTCTGTCATTTGGGGGAAATGTTTGTGATGATGGCACATTCCTTCTTTCAATTCTCACTTTCCTCTTAAGGAAGACTGCTCATTTATATCCTCTGAGGATGCTTCTAACAAGATGGATGTACCATCATATGTTTAAGGAGGAGGGGAAAAAAGGCAATCGCAGGAGTTCAAGAAAAAAATGAAAGCTGAGTCATTCTCAGTAATCTCCCAAATTTATATCCCTCAGTATCACAAACTGAATTACCCTATAAACATTAGTTTAGAAAACCAACTTTTCTCTTACAGCTGCATGGTGAAGTGCCACATCACATCCATATAGTAAGGATTTTATTTTCAATCTAATGTGCCAATGGCAGTTTCCAATGAGAAAAAGCAATTTGCTAGTCTAGCCAATTATGATTTGTCCTTGGATGAAGATGACAGCAAAGTCTGTGCCTCTGGTTCATTGAAAGCATCAGAATGATATCCCCAGTACTCAGTTTGGTTCTCTGTGAACTTAAGCATTAAGCAGGTGATGAAAATTCACTTTAACTTTGGTAGCAAATCAAAGGAAAGGCATTGCTATCTGATGGTAGGAGCAGGTTTTCAGAACAGTCCAAAACAGCAGTGGCCTGCATTTTAATTATGAGGACAATATTGAAGCTCTGTGCCTCCAGTTATACCCTCACTAGGAAACCTTTATTCTGTACCCTGAGGGTATTAGGACTACTTGAAGTATTCACACTACCACATGTGGGTGTATTTAAACAGACAGCCATTGCTTTACTTGATACCTCTGTTATCAAAAGATAACCCATGACTATGAATGAGAGGTTTGAAAAAAAAAAAAAAACAACTCCTGACTATGCCATTGATTTCCTATGTCATAATCAGAAAATCATTTTCCTTCTTTTTGCCCAAGCTATAATGTTAGAACACATCAGAGAGCTGATTTGTAAGGTTATGATGATAGAATCAGATTTTAAAAAGGAGATCTGGGATATTTGCCATTAATATGCTTTTAAAGATGAGAAAACTGAACAACTATTGAATCATTAATTATCCAAGTCAACACTTTTGAAGTTCATCTACCACTATTATACCAATGCAATACCAGGTCATTAGTGTGAGGATATGGGAAATTTTGCCTGGTAATTAAAGACCTTTCCTATATCCTGGCCCTGGATTGATGAACAGAATGTTAAGCCTAAATTATCTCCTCCAGTTCAAGCATCAGACGAAAGTCCTGGGGAGAAGCATGATCTGCTCGTTCATTTACTAATGTAGCAAATCTCCACTGGATGTTTACTCTGGCTTAGTTGCACTAAAAGAACAAAGATGAGTAAGACTTGGTTCCTGCCTCAAAGGATTTACAGAAGAGTGAAGCGGATTTACCTGCTGTCAGTGCCCTAAATGCCTGTGCCCTTTCTTGGACACTCACGCACCACATGCCTGTCTACCAGCTTTCTGTGCGGCCCTCTCTGGGCAGACCCACTCTGTTTCATTCTCTACCTAAGTTACTTCTCTTCATCATGTTAGCTTTATGCCTGGCACACAGTATTTGCTCAGCAAGGATTGCTGAATTCATTATCATACAATATGAGAAGTTCTTAAATAGAGGAGGAAGCAAGACATCTCTGGGGCACAGAGACCATGGTAAGGATGCCAAGGAATGCTTCACAGAAGGCTTTTGAGTTGGTGATATTTGAGATGGACTTGAAGCATGAGTACAGGTTAACGGTGAACAGGGACAACATGAGAAAAGAACTGTAAAGTGGTGAATCAGCCTTAAGGAAAATCATACCAGACAAAGGGAACCTCATCTGTACATGCATGAAGATAGTAATGAGGATGCGATGTTTGCAGTTTGCAAACTCAACATAGATAACATTGAGTACAGTACAGAATGGAAGGTACATTTGAGCTTCATGTCAAAGACCTTACATGTCATGGTTAGAGGTATAGATTTTTTTCCTAAAGTGATAAGCAGTCACTGAAGGTTTATTGGCAGGTGTGTCAAACGAGATTTAGAGGCAAGGTAAACACACACAGAAATAGTAAACACTCTAGCTTAAGGTGATAAAAAATAATTTATTATCAATGTTAAGTAGGGCAGAAATGTTCTGGAAGGCACACAGAGTCCAGACTTGCAGGCTTTGCCCAAGACCATTCATCTCCACTGAGTACATGCTCCAGCAGCCATAGCAATGACCCTGGACACTAGTTGACCCTCCACCAATCTTTTCAAGAAAGCCTACGATTGCCAGGAGCCAGCATGAGGAATCCCGCCCATGACAAGGTCATGCGGAAGGAAGCCTGACAAAACGCAAGGACGTGATCAGGTTTCACGGGTTCCCCCTGGAATTTCCTGAGCATCAACCGCCCCCCAAAATAAGAATCTGCCGGCTTTTGTACTCTGCTCTTCTGATATTCTCTGGAAAAAGTCAAATCAGGGCTTTAGTCTTCTGCATTTGAAAGGGATGTTTCAGTTAAACCCGTCTGATAGCTCTCTAGCTTGCCTAACAGGTTCCCCAGACCTCTTACAGCTTGTGAATTGCTTACAGCCCCCCAAGTGCGAGAGGCACAAAGCTTAAAAGCATCTTAAAGATACAGAGCCTTTTCTAAAGAGTTAAACATTATATTGGTAGAGGGTTTTCACTATTGACTCAATGACTGCTGCCAGGCCTCCATATTCTTTATCTTTTAGGCACCTGGGAAGATGTTAATCAATGTAAACAGGATATGGAAAAGATATATAGTAGTTTTGATGTTAGCAACACTAGACTTTTGAGTTAATTACTTTTCTTTTGTTGTAAATCACTGTACTCCTTTTACTTGTTATAAATTGCTGTATCTTTGCTATGTAAGAATGTAACTTTATTTAGTACTTTCTGGGAGTGGCACCAGACTTTGGGAAGATCAACACAAATAAGTCTTCTGGTTGACAAACCCTTATCAGAAAAAAGGCTGTAAAATGTTGATTGGCCCTTTTGGCCAGAAGATGATGTAAATCACCTAAGACTTGCATATACAATTAGGTATGCAGAGAGAAAGCTTGGTTTTGATAAAAGTCAGGGCTGCTGACTCTGCATAATTTTGTATTACCCATTGATCTCTATGTACAATCAAAAAGGTATAAAAGGCCTTCTGAACAATAGAGGCCAGAGCCAGTCGCTAGACTGGTTTTCCCTGTGTCTTCTCTCTAATTTCTGGCTGAATTCCCATCTGGGGTGTGGGAATTCTTCTCCCCGTGTCTACTTATTTGTCCCAGCTTTTAAGATCCACGCAAGGGGGAGCCCAAGGTGGGGCACCCCCCAATATTCAAGAGGATGCCGGTGGCCTAACGTAGATGGTGCAAGCTCCTTGTCTGGAACTTTATTGACTTTCCACGTAAACCAAGTTATTCAGCCTCTTTTCTCCACTTAATTTTCCTACTATAATATTTCTTCCTAATCTAATCTTGTATTAATAAATAAACAAGTCTTTCCTCGCCAACGCCGTCCCTGCTTCAAATTCCCTGGATCCACCGGGGCTGGACTCCGGCATATGGCCTTGGACAGAACTGAATTCCACACACTTCCCTTCTCACATTGTTGTCTTTCAAACCAAAGTCTCACACATATTCTCCTGAATGATGGAGCCCAAGTCACATGCCAGCACTACATCTACAAGGGAGACTGGAAAAATGAATTTCTAGCTTCCATCTGGGAAGCGTTCGTAATGTGGGAAATGTCCAAACCTAAAAAAGATGTTCTAAAACATCTTCAGTTCAGTTCAGTTCAGTTCAGTTGTGTCCGACTTTTTGCGATCCCATGAATCGCAGCACACCAGGCTTCCCTGTCCATCACCAACTCCCAGAGTTTACCCAAACTCATGTCCATCGAGTTGGTGATGCCATCCAGCCATACCAAAAATAAAGTCTGACACTGTTTCCACTGTTTCCCCATCTATTTCCATGAAGTGATGGGACCAGATGCCATGATCTTCGTTTTCTGAATGTTGAGCTTTAAGCCTACTTTTTCACTCTCCTCTTTCACTTTCATCAAGAGGCTTTTTAGTTCCTCTCCACTTTCTGCCATAAGGGTGGTGTCATCTGCATATCTGAGGTTATTGATATTTCTCCCAGCAATCTTGATTCCAGCTTGTGCTTCTTCCAGCCCAGCATGTCTCATGATGTACTATGCATATAAGTTAAATAAGCAGGGTGACAATATACAGCCTTGATGCACTCCTTTTCCTATTTGGAACCAGTCTGCTGTTCCATGTCCAGATCTAACTGTTGCTCCCTGACCTGCATACAGATTTCTCAAGAGGTAGGTCAGGTAGGCTGGTATTCCCATCTCTTGAAGAATTTTCCACAGTTTATTGTGATCCATACAGTCAAAGGCTTTGACATAGTCAATAAAGCAGAAATAGATGTTTTTCTGGAACTCTCTTGCTTTTTTGATGATCCAGCAGATGTTGGCAATTTGATCTCTGGTTCCTCTGCCTTTTCTAAAACCAGTTTGAACATCTGGAAGTTCACGGTTCATGTATTGCTGAAGCCTAGCTTGGAAAATTTTGAGCAATACTTTTTCGTGGCTCAGACGGTAAAGCATCTGTCTACAATACGGGAGACCCAAGTTCGATCCCTGGGTGGGGAAGATCTCCTGGAAAAGGAAATGGCAACCCCATTCTTGCCCAGAAAATCCCATGGACGGAGGAGCCTGGTAGGTTACAGTCCATGGGGTCTCAAAGAGTCGGATAGGACTGAGCTTTCACTTTTTTACTTTTTTACTAGCTTGTGAGACGAGTGCAAATTGTGCGGTAGCTTGAGCATTCTTTGGCATTGCTTTTCTTTGGGACTGGAATGAAAACTGACCGTTTCCAGTCCTGTGGCCACTGCTGAGTTTTCTAAAACAACTTAGAGACCACAAATCATGAAACTCTCTCTACCATGGGAAAGAGTATAATTAGACTTACATCATAAAAATTTTTCTCAGTGTTGACAGTGGACAGAACAGAGTAAACAGATAGGATATAAAATTCTAGAGAACAAGGATTTGGTCTGTCTTTTTAATTGCAGAAATAATAATGATTCCTTCCAAATATAAGGTATTCAACAAATTATTTTCTCTTTGTAAAATTAAGAAAAATTTACATACAGTAAATTTCACCTTGTTTGCAAATTTTGACAAGTGCATCCTATAATATAACCACTACCACAATCAAGATATAGATTGGTTCCACCACTCCCAAAATTTTCTCATGCTGCTCCTCTATAGTCAGTCTCTCCACCGCAACTCCTGGCAACCATATACATGCAGTATGTAGCCTTCTGTGTCCGGCTTCTTTCACTTAGTGTAATACACTTGTGATTTATCCATGTTGTATATATCAGTAGTCCTTTTTATTGCTGAGTGCTATTCCATGGTATGGGTGTACTAAAGTTTATCAATACCCCCACGTTAAAAAATATTAGAATTGTTTCCAGTTTGAGGGATTAATATCATTCACATTTTTGCATGAAGATAATTTTTCAATTCATTTGGGTAAATACCTAGGAGTGGGAGTGCTGAGTCACATGATAAGTACATACTTAACAATAAAAAAATTGAAAAACTCTTTTCCTAGTTTTACATCTACATTCTACATTCCGATCAGCAATGTATGAGAGTTGCAGGTGCTCCACACCCTCATAAGCCCTTGGTATTGTCATTTTTAAAAACCGTTCTAATATGTGTCTACTATTAATAGGTGTCTACTATTAATAGTACTTTATTGTGGTTTTCATTTAATTTTCCTAAATATTAGTGACATAGAACATTTTTGTGTTCTTATTTTCCTTTAAGATATCTTTTTTGTTAAAATGCTCAAATATCTTGTCCATTATTTTTCAATAAATATTTAATTAATTTATAAAAACTGATTTAGAGATGGCACCCCACTCCAGTACTCTTGCCTGGAAAATCCCACGGACAGAGGAGCCTCGTAGGCTGCGGTCCACAGGGTCGTGAAGAGTTGGACACAACTGAACGACTTTCCTTTCACTTTTCACTTTCATGCATTGGAGAAGGAAATGGCAACCCACTACAGTGTTCTTGCCTGGAGAATCCCAGGGACGGGGGAGCATGGTGGGCTGCTGTCTATGGGGTCACACAGAGTCGGACACGACTGAAGTGACTTAGCAGCAGCAGTAGCAGAAAAATAAATATATGAAGAGCTTCCCCAGTGGCTCAGTGGTAAAGGATCCACCTGCAATGTAGGAGGTGCTGAAGATGCGGATTCGATCCCTGGGTGGGAGGAGAGCATGGCGACCCACTCCAGTATTCTTGCCTGGAGAATCCCGTGGACAGAAGAGCCTGGCAAGCTACAGGCCATATAGTCTCAAAGAGGCAGACACAACTGAAGTGACAGCACACAGTGAGACAGAAAGGCATTGAGGACGATTCCAAACTTTTAAGGTGAATATTTGTTAGGAAAAAGTTTCACTGACTGACTTAGCAAGCATAACCAAAGGTGGCTATTTCAGTGCCCTCCAATTTGGGAGGGCACTGAAATAGACAGTGAAGAATCTATCTGCAGATGGAGGCTCAGACAGTAAAGAATCTGCCTGCAATGCAGGAGACTTGGGTTTGATCCCTGGGTCCGGGAGATCCCCTGGAGAAGGAAACGGCAACCCACTCCAGTATTCTTGCCTGAAAATCCCATGGGCTATAGTCCATGGCGTCGAAGAGAGTCAGACAACTTAGCGATTAACACTTTATAGACTTCCCTGGTAGCTCAGCTGGTAAAGAATATGCCTGCAGTGTAGGAGACCCTGGTTTGATTCCTGGGTGGGTAAGATCCCCTGGAGAAGGAAACAGCTACCCACTCCAGTATCCTAGCCTGGAGAACTCTATGGACTGTATAATCCATGGGGTCCCAAAGATTTGGACACGATTGAGTGACTTTCACTTTCTTCAGTTAATTTTTGTCTTTCAATAATTTGCAGTCAAATCTAAAATACACAGATTAACGTTCTTAAGTTTTTGGCATCTGCAAAAAACAAGTAAACCTCAATTGTTTTTTATCTTTTGCTTGTAAGAGAAATAAATAAATCTCAAAACCCAATCCCCCAGGAAATCCTGGAAGTGGCTCATTATTTTTCCCCTCCAAAAGAGTTCCAACTTAATACCAAATCAAGAAAAAGAGGAATGTGAAACAGAAAGCTGTGGGCCATGGAAGTTAATTAAATGGCTGATCCTTTGTAATCACCTTTTCTACAGTGAAGAATGCTGAAAAGCAAGGTTGGGAGATGGTACTATTTTGCCTCCTGAATCACAGAAGGTCCAAAGGCTCTTACACAGTAGGGGGTAGCTGGTAGCTGATAGAGGAAGAGTTCCTTTCTTTCCATGGAACTGCCAGATTGTGAAACTAAAACTGTGAGTTGCATCTGAGCCAAGACAAATCAACATTCCATGGGGTCAATTGCTGCTGCAGGGGGAAGCTCACCCAATGGCCAGAAGCACGTGACAGTCGAGGGAAGCTGCAGCCATAGGGTGCACATAGATCTGCCAGGATTGGGGGACTTCCTCAAGGATCAGCTAACCTTGGTCTCCAGTTCACATGGTTCTGATAGAACTTTAGACACCAGGGCAAACCAAGAGAAGAAACCAAGTTATTGAATAAGTAACAGAGCATTACTTTAGAGAAAAACATTGGCTGAAAGAAATACACTGTGCCTTGACCAAGCCCAAGAAATACTATGAAAAGGCTGGTGGTTATAGATTCTCTCCATTCTCAAGTGATTCTTCCACTGGGGGAAACAATATGGAGAGGATCTCATTGATTTCAGCCTCCATCCCTTCAAAAATACAAATGACAGAAGGTCATAGACGGGATTTATGACTCCCCGATACATGGGAAGTTGCTTAGTGGCATCACTGGAATTAGAACTTAGATCTGGTGATTCTACTTAGCCACTCTGTCAGCAATGTCAGCTGGGAAGAATGAAGCCTCAGCAGAGATTCCATGACTGGCACTTCCCAAAATTTTGTTCAGGGCTTTTGATGAAGCTTTTGCGTTACCCCAACTCCATCTCTGCTACCAAAAAATAAATGTTATCAAAGAAGTTATTTAATAATTGTTTAAATTGTATTTATTTAATTGAAGGATAATTGCTTTACAGAATTTTGTTGTTTTCTGTCAAGCCTCAACATGAATCAGCCATAGGTATAAAATGCATTTTGTACTTAGTATGATGAAAGTTCTATCAATACTTAGTACTAAGGGAAGAGGAAAGAAAGAGAGGAAACAAAATTAATGGAAAAGAATCTCTGCAGCACTGCCAGGTGCTACGCTGTACTCTACAATGTACAGAGTCTCTGTACACAGTAGCACTGTAGCACAAATGACTGCTCGTGTCCTGGATTTGCCATATGTCAGCTCATGACCTTTGGAAAATTATTTACTCTTCCTGAGGTTCAACTGGTTTTCTTCTAAAACTGATATAATAGTGGGCTTCCCAGGTGGCTCAGTAGTAAAGAATTCGCCTGCCAATGCAAGAGATGTGGGTTCGATCCCTGAGTCAGGAAGATCCCCTAGAGTAGGAAATGGCAACCCACTGCAGTATTCTTGACTGTAGAATCCCAAGGACAGAGAGCCTGGCAGGCTACAGTACAAAGGATCACAAGGAGTCAGACACCACTGAGTGACAAGGCACACATACACACCTTAGGGCTGTGTGATGGCTTCTCTGAATCTCCAGCATTCAGAGGGCCATACCATCTGAGCACAGAATCAGAAGAACCTGCAAGAGAGAAAGTTCCCTCTATTTGGAGCATCTGTTTTATTCTATATTAAGTAACTTTAATTGTTATGATATATCAAAATAAATACACAGATAATGGATAAAATGCAAAATTCAGGAGAATTTTATAAATTATAGGATTTTCAAAAATTTGGAGGTCACAGCAAGTCATTTGGACATGCCCTCAGACATATTCACTCTCCAACAATAGCAAAAAAAAGAATTACACTCCAGTGGAGTGCTGGTGGCTGTTTAGTGAAAGGTTTGGGGAAAGGGAATGCTCTGCTTAGCGTGTGGCATCCATATCGTTTCTTTCCATCCTCTTGCAAGTTGTTCTAATGTGGGGGACTAGATGTCATGCACGAATTTGACACTGCTTGGAAATTATACAACTAATCAAAATTTCAAAACGACAACATGAATGGAATGACAGGCCATCAGAGAGCCACAGAGGTGAGTGGGTGCCGCCAGCTGTTTTCGGACTGCAGTGGGGACAGAATACACAGAGAGAAGCCCCATACTTGGTGCAGAAGTGACAGTTTAAAGATCTACAACAGTCCCTTGTTACTGAGGAGGCATAGTTTCATATTCACAAGGGTTTGTCCCTGAACTAGATATCTGTCCACATTATTCTTCTTCGGTAAATCAAAGCCATCAGTTACCACCTCCTAGTGCAGCTGCTCCAGGTGCTGTAGGATAAACAGGGCTGAAAAGGAAAATCACTGACTGTGCATGGCTCCTTTTGGAACTGTTTGCTGCTGGTGATGGTGTCAAACAACTGCTGAAGGCACTGTTCAATCCCTGCCCCATCCTGAGCTGGGACCCCAACCGAGCGCTTACCAGAGCCTGCCGTTCATCACTTGGCCGCAGGCGTCTGGACCTAGAAGACCTCTACAAAGCCTTCACGGAGGTGCAGAAGCAGGATTCCCTTGACCTCCTGCTGGTTTTGCAATAATTAAAGCTTCATTCACTACTTCCCCCAATAGTCACTTGGTTTTAATGATACTACAAACACAGGTAGGTATAATGACCAATCTCAGAGTATACGGACTCCTACAAGCCCCAAAGGACCCAGATTAAGCTAGAAATGTCTAGAAGATAGTTATGCAATGAAAGATTTAAAAGACATAGTTTTGTAAGTAGAGGTTTGAATTGTTTACACATAGTTGTTAATAACTATTAGAAATCATTTATTCAGACAATAAGTATTGGTGTGACTACTCTAAGTCAGGCTTCCTGGCTTCCTTGGTGGCTCTGACGGTAAAGCCTCAACGCCTGAGACTGGGGTTTGATCCCTGGGTGGGGAAGATCCCCTGGAGAGGGAAATGGCTACCCACTCCAGTATTCCTGCCTGGGGAATCCCATGGACGGAGGAGCCTGGCGGGCTGCAGTCCACGGGGTGGCAAAGAGTGGTACATGACTGAGCGACTAACACTTTCACTTTCACTTGAGTCAGGCATGTTTCTAACCTACACCCCGACACTCTTTGAAGAGTGTGTGTGGGGAATGAAGCTGAAGGAATAATAGTTTTAGAAGTAAGCAGTTTGTACATGCATGTAAAAATAGGTACAAAATACTTGAGAAAGTGAAAAGAATGTCTTTCCCATAATCATCACTCTCATCCCACCATTAGCAATCTATTAATTCTCCAGTAAATTTTCTCTGTGTGTGAAATGTGTGTTTCAATATAAATTAAATGATATCTTTTCTTTTGACAAAATGTTGTTACTCATTCACTTAAGTTTTTCATTTAATACTATATTGTGGACATTTGTCCATAAATCATATATATCTTTTTGATTCTTTTATAGCTATATGATGTTACAGTAAATTAATTTAGCATATTCAATTTCAGTTTCCTCTGTCAATGCAAATTTTAGCTGCTTCCAACTTTTCCCTATTACAAATAAGCCATCCATGAGCACCTTGTACTTATAACTTGTGCACTTGTGCGACTATCTCTGCTTGATGGTTTCTAGAAGTGAAGTTGTTGAGACTATGAGTATACATAATTTAAAATTATTTTGAAATGTTATGCAAAGAGTTCTAAATTGTCCCACCAAATACCATACCAATTTATACTCTGCTGCTGCTGCTGCTGCTAAGTCACTTCAGCGACTCTGTGTGACCCCATAGACGGCAGCCCACCAGGCTCCCCCATCCCTGGGATTCTCCAGGCAAGAATACTGGAGTGGGTTGCCATTTCCTTCTCCAATGCATCAAAGAGAAAAGTGAAGTCGCTCAGTCTGTCCGACTGTTAGCGACCCCATGGACTGCAGCCCACCAGGCTACTCCGTCCATTGGATTTTCCAGGCAAGAGTACTGGGGTGGGGTGCCATTGCCTTCCCCGAATTTATACTCTGACTAATAGTATATGGAACAGTTCAATTCTTCCCACCCATTTTCACTTTGGACATTATTCATTTTGTGAAATTTTTGTCACTCAAAAATTATTTTAAAATACATGTCTTAATAAGCATTTTTGTTGTCCTAAAATAATATTTTCTAATCACTATTGGAGGCTGATCATTCTTGCATTTTGTAGGCCATTCTTATGTTTGCTCTATAAATTGTCAATCCATATGATTTACTTAGCTCTTCCATTGGGCCCAGCTCCAAAGAACAAAGCTTTATCTTTTCACATTGATTTGCAGGAGCTTTTTTGTAGAAATATTTACCCTTAGTCTTCCAAACATCTTTCACAAGTTAGTTTTTCTTTTTTCCCTTATTAATTCACTTTCTTCTTATTCTCTCTTCCATGTTGTGTACTTTCAATAATGCTTGCTCACCGTTGACTGTTCTTATTTCAAAACAAGTCATTTTAATCCAACTAGAAGCTCCGGGGGCTTCCCTGGTGGCCCAGTTGGTAAAGAATCAGCCTGGAATGCGGGAGACCTGGGTTTGATCCCCGCGTGGGGAAGATCCTCTGGAGAAGGAACTGGGCACCCATTCCAGTATTCTGGCCTGGAGGATTCAATGGACTATTCCATGGGCTCACACAGAGTCAGCGGATACAGAAGAGTGGCTCCTGCAGAGAATCCCAAACTGTCAGTGCCTTCAAACCTTTTCTCTGAAACTGCCCAGTTTTTCCAGAAAACAGTCTGTCTCTGCCTGAAAGAATTGGTGAGGTCAAAGATTTTCACAAGTATCCTGGAAGCCCATCCAGAGAAGCGGGCTTGAGATTTTACTTTGCAGTATTCAGATTTTCATCTAATTCCCCTGTTTTCAGCCTGGGATCTCACCACTTACTGACGTCCTTAAATCAAGGGGCTCTCTGGTCTGTTCCTCCAGAGTATAAGGCCACCATCTCCTACTGAACTGGGGGAGGGGTGTATTCATCTGACTTCAGCGATGAGGGGTGGGAAGCTGGGGGTCTGACTATCCTGTTGGGGCTCTTCAATAAAATCTCTAGGATTCAGCCCACACTTCCTCTAACCAATATGGTCCCTGATGCTTTATTCCAGAATGGCTATAATGTTTCTCAAGATGAATTCCCATGGGTGTTGTTGCAACCTATTCTGGAAACACCTCCATTTTTACCCCTCTCCCAGCTGTCTTTCTATCTTCTAAATACTTACTAAAATGTCATGTCCACTGTTGTTTCCTCTTATGATTCTTTTTGTTGTCATGAGTTTATGCCTTTTAAAACCCTCTACTGTTGTCTTAGTAAAATGAGGCAGGAAAAAACCTTAAGCTCTGTGTCCAACCTTACCTGTCTAACCAGAATTTTTCCGTATGATTTGTCTTAAAAGCAGAAGTTCCTGAGAGTCTTTACTCAACAGAAGTCAAAAGCAATTATCTTTAGTTCATTTAACTCATTAATTAACTTGATTTTTCTCTTTGCTTTCTGTTGAAGTATAACTGACTTCAATATTATATTAGTTTGAGGCATATAACATAACAATTTTATATTTTCAGACATTACAAAATATTCACCATGATAAGTCTTGCTGCCATCTTTTACTAAACAGAGCTATTAGAATATCGTTGACTATACTTCTTATTTATTTTATAACTGGGAGGTTTGTACCCCTTAATCTCCCTCAGCTATTACACTCATTCCCTTTCAACCACTAGTTCATTCTATGACTCTGTTTCAGTTTTATGTTCATTCATTTTTTTAATTTATTTTTTATATTCAACATAGGAGTGAAATCGTATGGCTTCTGCCTTCATCTGACATTTCGCTCAGCGTAATACCCAAGTCCACCCGTGTTGTGTGACAACTTTTCTTAAGGAAAATTTACTAAATGAACAGAAACCTTGGGACCAACAGAAAAAACTCTAAACTGGATTCAGTGTACAGGCTTTGGTTTTGATTCTGCCAATAGTTTGCTGTATTTTTAAAGATACCTCTTAGAGTGCTTCTGCTTCAGCAAAAATGGAGTTTAACTCCACAAGCACTTTGGTGATGGATATTTGAATAAAAGATGTTGAGACTGGTGGCAGGATGTTTCTGGAACACAGGGCAGTTTTCACAGAAGGAAGGAACTCACAGGGCCCTGCTATGTAGGACGCTACTTCATAAGGAGGCAAAAAAATGCAGTAGAATTTGGGAATTTGGAATCACCGAGCCCTGTATTCAAATCCTCGATTCATAAAACACAGCTGTGTAATAGTTATGCAACTCCAGACAATCTCATTTTTCCTCACCTTAAAATATAATATTTTACAGGAATGTTATGTAGATTAAGAATCAAAATATCTGACCCATAGTATATAACTGGTAACAGTGTTTGTTTATGTTTAATGTATCCTTGCTGATTGCCACTTGGAATTCTCCCTGCAGCTACTTCTGAACAACTTTTCTGATACACCTCTGCTTTCTGAAGCCTGAGATTCTCTCCCTGTGGCCTAATGCACAGGAATCCAACCTAACTCAAGTTGGGAGCTTGGTTACGAGGTATGCTGGAATCACTAAAACATTTGTGCTGCTAGATAACATGGGGGTCGGGGAGGGGCGGGAAACAGCAAGTCTGTTGTCCTGGAGGTAAAGAAATGGATCTGGTGATAGGGCTGCCCACTGAAGGTCAGCATTGAAAGGTCCAGTTAACGAGGTGAGGCACAGCTGCAGAGGTACAGATGATGCACTAGCCGTGGAGTTAAGGGTGCAAAGACGTGGAGTAGGCAAGACTGTTTGGAGCAGTATCGGTCTTTCTCCTAATGTGGTGACTAGGGATTAAAAAATCAATGCCTGAAGAGAAAGCAAGCAAGAACAAGGCAGAAGGTCAGGTCCCAGCCAAGTATGCTGAGGCTATGAGGACAGGGTTGTGGTTGTGACAGGAACTTAGAAGTTCAATAAAATAAACTAAGGCAGAAAGCTAACCAATCAGGGTGGGCATACAAGACTGGGTTAAAAGAAGATGATGGCACATTATGCTTCCATGTGTCCAGGGCAGACCCATTTCATAGGGAACATGCAGCCAGGATTAAATGCACTTCCTTTGGGTTCAGTGCACCGCCTGCCTGGTCCTGGATGTTTCACTCGCAGTGCAGGGCTATGTATATCACCTGGACGGCTGGGCTCAGACGCGCCAGAACCATTACATCTGTACTGACGCTCCTGCTCAAAGAGAGCTCTGTGCTGCGCTTAGTCACTTAGTGTCCGACTCTTTGCGACCCTATGGACCACAGCCCACCAGGCTCCTCTGTCCATGGGGGTTCTCCGGGCAAGAACAATAAGGTGACCACGCCTTCCTCCAGGAGATCTTCCCAACCCACGGACGGAACCCAGGTCTCCAGGATTGCAGGTGGATTCTTTACCAACCGAGTCACCAGGGAGGCCCAAGGATACTGGAGTGGGCAGCCTCGCCCCACTCCAGGGGGTCTTCCTGATCCAGGAACCAAACTGGGGTCTCCTCATTGCAGGTGGGCTCTTCACCGGCTGAGCTACCAACGAAGACCCAAAGAGGGCATAGCGATAGGTGGTTGTATTTCACCAGAAACCAAGGGAGGATCCTGAGAAAGGGCTCTGACACTTTCAGGTATTGCACAGCACACTTGAAAGAAAATTGTTACAGGAGGCTTCCTCATGCTTATCTCTTGCCTAGTAATTCTCTTCCCGGAAAGAGAAGTAGCTAAATGAAGAAAACAGCTAGCTCGGTGTACTACACAAGAAAATCTCAGAATTTGAAGTTAGGAGAATTTCTTGGAAGGCCTTGATCCCTGGCTCTTTGAGTTCACTGAGTCTAAGCTCAGAAGAAGCCTGTCTGTCTGGGACCTTATCACAGGCTCCAAACTTTTAGTTTTGTGGGCATCAGGCTTTCAGTGGAAACAGAAAAAGGTACCTTTTTGCAAAAAAAAGAAAGTTTCTTTTAATGTTGGTAATCAAGTTTATTAACATTCTCAAAGTTCATTTAACAATGAAATTTCAAAGAGCTGCTTCTTTCTCAATTACTCAAGCTGACAGGCCCATTTTTGACATGTCATTTCTGATGGATTAGAAATGCATCAGTCAAATTGCGTTAGATTTTGAGCGTGGCTCAGCACAGCATTAGTCATATACTTGAACAGGACATACATATCAGTGATGAGTATACCAGAAATGCCGTTTTTTCTGGAAGACCTATGCATCTAGATATCTATTTCTCATCTCTGATTGTTTTTCTCAAACTTCATTTTCTCTGAGGTTTGCTTTTTCTCATATTTCTTTTAGTTTCCTGGGAGCGTTTTCCTGCATACTTGGCTTCCTCTAGTTTGTCCACCCTGCAGAGAGAACTGATGAGGGAAAAAGCTTCTTTTCTTAGCTTGCCTTGCTCAGGCTCCATGTGAACACTGAAGGAGAAGAGGGCATACATGTGTGGCTTGACTTACCTTGTCAAAACTTAAATAGCATGATTGGAGATTCCAGAATTTCTACTGCTAATCAACTTCATTTCAGGTTATTTCCCTTTAAACAACAAAAACTGATTCTGGCATCTCTTTTAAAGAAAAACCTAATGATATAATATGGGCTAATTCACAGCATAGAAAGGGCAACTAAAGAATCAGGCTTCAAAAAGAACCAAAGATCTCTTGTGGGGAGATTGACTCCCATTGTGGGGATATGACTCTCATATGAACTCCAGCATTTTCAAGTGTTGTGTTTTCTGCTCTATGTATTAATTTCAGAGGGAGGTCTGGTGGTCCTAGTGGGTCTTTTCCCATCATTTGGCTAAGGGTGAAAAAAGCTTGATTCACCATCCTACCAAGTCTGTACTCATTGGAAGACAGGTGGTTCCCAAAGTGGCTGAGACAAGATGCTTGATCTGCAAACTCCCAGATATTCACTGCAGCCCCAAAGGAGCTGATTCCCATGAAGCCAGACCTGGTAAACAAAATGTGCTAGAATCACAGTAGTGTTGTCCCACATGAAGTCAGTGAAGCCATTATTAAAAGTACTAAGTGATAAGAGAAGCTGAGGATGAGAATCAAGTCACAAACACCAAATGAGGATGATAACAATACCTACTTTTATAGAGGACATGCAAGGAATACATGAGATAATGCCAGCATGGAGCACCCGATGCTTAGTAAGCAATCATGTGTACTATCCTCCTTAATACAGTCCCCAGATCAGGTGGACATTATTTCCCTGCAGCTTATTCCTTTCTGATGGTCTTATGTTCTTACGCCATCTCTCCTAGCATGGAAGTTTTTCTGCATAAGAGAAGCTGTACGCAGAAGACACTGTTAGACATCTGCATAGTTAGGGTTGGAGGAGAAAAGCAGCAGAATGGTTCACTCTGCCCCCTCTGCAGAAAACCTGACCATCACCATGCTAAATACACTTCCCTCCTGTCTGTCTTCACTCTGGACTTCAGGGCACCACATAGAGTAAACATGTGGAATAAACACTTGACTGAAGTGGGAAGAGAGGAACGAGAAGAGGAGAAGAAAAGTGGATGAGATCAGGAGTGACATGCATGATGAGGCTGTTTGAGAGTCTGCAGATTCTTAGAAGCCAAGAGGGAAAATAAACCTACTCAAGAGTGCCCCTCACCCACAATCCTTTAGAGTCTAGCATCCTATGGTCAGGAATTATTAATGAGCAATTGTCTTTGAAGGCACCAGACTTATAGGACCAAGACATATGGAGCTTCCCAGTTTCAGCCTAAAAATGCTGGAGAAACACTTGGTTCCTGAGCCCCAGTTAGCTTCAGGCTGTTAAAATTCTCTCTCTGCTGATTGGAGAACTGCTAACAACTTTCTCTTCTCCAAAGGCCATTTAAGCTTTTAGGAGGTTGTTTTTCTACCAGGTCAATATTAATTGGAGCTGGTGCTGACATCTGTAGATATCGGAGTGACAGGCATTGAAATGACTCCTGGTCTTCCTTCTGATCTTATCCAGAAACATCTTTCCCTTGTAACTAACAGTTCTTACCTTCTCTTTCTCTATGACTGATTATAAAATTTAGCTCATTAATTGTGTTATATGGTGCTGTAAAATATCTGAGGAGAAAGTTCATATTATAGCTTGTCTGAAACCCAAAGAATATAAAGCACTGTTACTGGCAGAGGAGAGATACAATTATAGTGACTGAATTCAGGAGACAGCATGTTTTTCATAGCCTAGGGAGAGAGTACAATCTTAGGCTTTATGAAATTTTAATTAAATGAATATATAGGAGCAAATAATATATAGCAGACACAAAGCATGCAGACTTACAATTGATCCCCACTGAATTTTCTGTTCTTGAGATACCAGAAAGGGAAATACTTGACAGATGGGCCATCTATGCAACACATGAGGCTGATACCCTCAATTTGCTTTACATACTACAGAAAAGTTGAATCTGAAACTATAGTTATACGGATCTAACTGACTATGCACAAATTTATTTAAACAATATGTTTACATAATCAAGAGAACCTTAAATACAAGGCAGTTTTTAGACGTAAATTCCTTAAATGTCCAGGATTTAATGTGCAGCTTAATTCATAGTAACATTGCTAATTGAACACTTTTGGTAACCTGTTTCATAGGCTGCATCTTATAACTGGATTATAGATATCAAAACTTGGCAACTGTTATATCTAAACAAAATCTCTAAATGAGGATCAATTCCATTACCAATAAGAAAACTGAGTTTTTCCCAAATTTGTATAGTCTACCTGAAATCTTTCAGAAGATTGACTTTAATAATTAATAAGACATCATGAAGGCAATCTAGTCTACAGAGCAACAAATATTAAACTCTGGAAATACTAAAGACACTGCTTATTAATCACTATCATTAATCCTCCTGCTTAAAAATGAAAGACACGGCCACATGTTCTGGAAACCTTATTGTTTCCAAACAGAGGTTTATCAAAAAAGTATCTGGACTACTGAAAATCTCACCTTTTGTCCTAATATTTTGGCACCAGAAAGATAACCTCACATGATATACTCTGCAACTGCATCAACCCTGCCTCATTTCAGAAAGAGCATTTGATCAGAAGTTTGAGCCTCACTCAGTCATGGCTCTGGCTTCCACTCCCAGTCACTTTGGATAAATCAATACTCCTCATCTAGGCCCTACTTCCTTCAGCTCTGAAGGGAGATAACAGTACCTCCTCTGCTAAACTGATTTATGGTATAAGAGCCAAAGGTGATCATAGATGGAAAAACCTGACAATGATTGCAGACTGTAAAGCAAATGAATCTTTATACATTTGCAACCACAATTCCTAGCTGTTGTAAATCTCTCCAAATTGTCTGGCTACCCTATTACCATCCAATAGTGAGTGTAAAGCCTTTTGGTTTGAAAATTTCTTATCGTTTTTCATTATCTCAAGAGATGATCTGTCCAGTCTTCATGGTATGGCTAACCAATGGAATTATGACATTTCCTGGTTTGAAGACAGTGTACCAAGTTTTATGAGGTTGTCTCCCAAATAGCATTGACTTCTTTGCATCTTGCTCCTCCAGGCCCTGGCCCTCTTTCCTCTCAAATATCAATAGAACCTCACAATTCTCAGAGAGGGAAAGCTGTCAGTGCTTTGCAATAGCTCAGGAGTCACAGTCACTTTATGTGTCAATGTGACATGTCTAGACATAACTGGCTTTATTGTTTGGATCTGCCTTGGAGATGGGGCATTGAGCGCCTTCCGGACAGGTGGTAGGTGTTAATGAATGAGATGGTTGCCATGCAGATAAACTAGGCTGGCAGGGAGAACAATTAAAATGATCTTGCTGCAATGCCAATGTTATTTTAAAATTTAATCATGCTGTAGGGTAGCTTAATGGGAATTTCTTTTCCATAATAAAGAAACCAAGCCAGATGCCAGTGCTGTGAATGAGCTTCTATCCACATGACACAAAGCAAAATGTTGTTTCGGTGATGAATCATGTTAATTCATAAATGTAGACAGTAAAGCAGCATAATTCAGAACCCAAGGTTGCGTTTTCTCACTCTGATTTAAGTTTGTACTTTAGCGAAGCCAACCCAGTAATTTACGAAATGTCTTCACTTTTACTGTACAGACTCAGCCTAAAGAGGATTATACAAGGGTGAAAGAGATACAAACACATGGGAGAACTCTAAGAAACCAATTGATCAACTTTTTCGAAAGAAAAAAGAAAATAGTCCTAATAAGCAGTAACTTCTGATCATAGTAATTAGCGTGGTCCTCAGTGGAATAAGGGTTTCCCAGCTGGCTTAGTGATAAAGAATTCACCTGCAATGTGGGAGATGCGGGTTCAATCCATGGGTCAGGAAGGTCCCTGGAGAAGGAAATGACAACCCACTCCAGTAGTCTTACCTGAAAAATCCCATGGACAGAGGAGCCTGGCAGGCTATAGTTTATGGGTTCGCAAAAGAGCCAGACACAACTTCGTGACTAAACAACAACAAAATAGAATAAAAATTAGTTATCTTTATCAGGTAAAACCATTAGTATAAGACTAACTGATTTTGTACTTTTCAGTCTGTGCAAGTGAGTAGGAGCACAGAGGCTGGGATCTTTCCCTATAGAACAGGAGTCCACAATCTGTGTATGTTCTGAGGGCCAAGTGTGGCCTGCTGATTGGTTTTATATGGTTCATATGGTTGAATAATTACTACATTTTTAAATGGTTTTTAAAAATCAAAAGAAAATAATATCTTGTGACAGGTGAAAATTACATAAAATTCAAATTTGTGTCCGTAAATAACAGTTTATTGAAAAACAGCCACGCCCAGTCATTTTCGTCCTCACTTTCTGGGGCTGCCTTTGCACTACAGCCATCGAGTTGAGTAGCTGCAACAGAGACCGCATGGCCAGCAGAGCCTGAAATATTTACCATCTGAAGGTTTGTAGAGAAAGGCTGCTGAACCGATGTGCTAAAACCATCCTGCATATTGGCATGCGTTTTCAGTCATATCTGATTCTCTGCGACCCCATGGACTGTAGTCCACCAGGCCTCTCTGTCCACGGGATTCTTCCAGGCAAGAATACTGGAGTGGATTGCCATGGATTTTTTTACCACTGTGCCACCAGTACTTTTGCCTGGAAACTCCTATGCACGGAGGAGCCTGGTGGCTGCAGTCCATGGGGTCACTGAGAGTTGGACATGATTCAGTGACTTCACTTCCACTTTTCACTTTCATGCATTGGAGAAGGAAATGGCAACCCACCCCAGTGTTCTTGCCTGGAGAATCCCAGGGACAGCGGAGCCTGGTGGGCTGCCGTCTATGGGGTCGCACAGAGTCGGACACGACTGAAGCGACTTAGCAGCAGCAGCAGCAGCAGCAGCAGCACCTGGGAATCCCTAAAACTATCCTGCTGAGATTCAAATCCTGCTCTCCACTGATTGGGTGGGTATTCTTGAGCAAGTTAGACTTCCTATTCCTTAGCTTCCTCATCTGTAAAACGAGAATTACATTAATGCTGCGTTAAGTTATTTGTGAGAACTAAGTAATTCAAATGTGTAAAATGTGCTTAACATAGTAAGAATTCTATAATCATTATTTGTCATTGCTATTACTTTTGTCTTCTACAGAGTTCAATGATTACATATTATGCAGGTCTGGAAATTGTTAGGAAAGTCTTTACTAAGTGAGAAAATAATTGAAAATGCAAAATTGATTATAAACATACTGTTTTATGTAAGTTCTGCAAATAACAGTGCATAGGAAAAAATAGTACATGTGTGTATATTATTCATGGCATCATCCAGAAATGTTCTTAGCCAAAAATCCTAGTATAATTTTGAAGACCATTGATCAAGACTGAAAATATAGTTAGATAAAAACAGTTGCATTGGTGCATTGGCTATATTCCTTAAAGATAGGATTAAGTCTCCTGGAATTATCTCCCTAATAAAATACATAATTAGGTATTGATTACTTGACTAAAACACCAGCTGTAATTTAAACAGCTATGATCAATTGTGTCCGCTCACTGTGTTACCTTAAATATTATAAAATATAGAACAAGTACCTTGAAAACTAAATATATTTTAATTTCAAAATTTTGCACTAGAGGGCTTTAAACAAACACTGTCTGTTCTTCTATCTTGAAGCAAATTTAATATAGGTTGAAAATATATGTTTAAGAAAAAATAGCAAAGCAAAGGTGATGATAGAATATAATGGTCCACAAAAATAAGTCTTTTGAAATTATTAATTAATGGAAAGTTAAAACTGGATAGAGAATATGAATATAAATGTGAAGAAAGAATGCAAATGATAAGTCGATAAAGAACATAAGTAATAAATAAATGAAAAATCACTGTTTTCATGATTAAATTAATTCCAATTAACATAAGAGATATTTGCTTATGGACTGGAAAATATCTTTCCTAAATGATGTTAATGCTGGGTACAATAGTTACACAAAAGATTGGTGCAATGTTTCCTGCAGACCATATTATCTTCTATATGTTTTATACATATCAACTCAAGTCAACCTCAGAACAACCACCTAAATTCTGTATTATTATTATATAAAGATATTCTAACATTAATTTACTAAAATAGAAATGAGGGCCCCAAATCATATATCTAGTTGGAGACAGAGCTGGCATTTGAGCCCAAGCTGTCTGGCTCCACAGTTGTTTCTTCAAACCACTATGCTATTGGTGAAATGATATGGATACATTCATACTTTTTCAGAGGAAAAATATATATACATTGTGAGTTAAGGACAGGTAAAGAGGGGAAAAGATGGTCTCCATTGATTTCCTCTTCAACTTAACCCTTTCTAAAAGAATATGTGCTCTTAATTTACAGTTTGTCCTGGGTCAATGGTAAATATGTTTTTCATGATATTTTTAAGACAATATAGCAAAAGTCTTGCCAAGACATATAGTAGTAGTTTCTGTCAAGTCAGACATGCTACACAAATATGCTCAGGTTTAGGGTCAGAAGAGCAATCATAAACTAAAGTTACAAAAGAGTTTTTTGTGTGTTGATATGCAAAAGATTGGAGGGACAATATTTTTGGAGGATTTGCCAAGTTCTAAGAGCTTAATATGTGTTGACTTATGGTATCAGGAGTCACAGTCACTTTATGTGTCAATGTGACATGTCTAGACATAACTGGCTTTATTGTTTGGATCTGCCTTGGAGATGGGGCATTGAGCGCCTTCCGGACAGGTGGTAGGTGTTAATGAATGAGATGGTTGCCATGCAGATAAACTAGGCTGGCAGGGAGAACAATTAAAATGATCTTGCTGCAATGCCAATGTTATTTTAAAATTTAATCATGCTGTAGGGTAGCTTAATGGGAATTTCTTTTCCATAATAAAGAAACCAAGCCAGATGCCAGTGCTGTGAATGAGCTTCTATCCACATGACACAAAGCAAAATGTTGTTTCGGTGATGAATCATGTTAATTCATAAATGTAGACAGTAAAGCAGCATAATTCAGAACCCAAGGTTGCGTTTTCTCACTCTGATTTAAGTTTGTACTTTAGCGAAGCCAACCCAGTAATTTACGAAATGTCTTCACTTTTACTGTACAGACTCAGCCTAAAGAGAATTATACAAGGGTGAAAGAGATACAAACACATGGGAGAACTCTAAGAAACCAATTGATCAACTTTTTCGAAAGAAAAAAGAAAATAGTCCTAATAAGCAGTAACTTCTGATCATAGTAATTAGCGTGGTCCTCAGTGGAATAAGGGTTTCCCAGCTGGCTTAGTGATAAAGAATTCACCTGCAATGTGGGAGATGCGGGTTCAATCCATGGGTCAGGAAGGTCCCTGGAGAAGGAAATGACAACCCACTCCAGTAGTCTTACCTGAAAAATCCCATGGACAGAGGAGCCTGGCAGGCTATAGTTTATGGGTTCGCAAAAGAGCCAGACACAACTTCGTGACTAAACAACAACAAAATAGAATAAAAATTAGTTATCTTTATCAGGTAAAACCATTAGTATAAGACTAACTGATTTTGTACCTTTCAGTCTGTGCAAGTGAGTAGGAGCACAGAGGCTGGGATCTTTCCCTATAGAACAGGAGTCCACAATCTGTGTATGTTCTGAGGGCCAAGTGTGGCCTGCTGATTGGTTTTATATGGTTCATATGGTTGAATAATTACTACATTTTTAAATGGTTTTTAAAAATCAAAAGAAAATAATATCTTGTGACAGGTGAAAATTACATAAAATTCAAATTTGTGTCCGTAAATAACAGTTTATTGAAAAACAGCCACGCCCAGTCATTTTCGTCCTCACTTTCTGGGGCTGCCTTTGCACTACAGCCATCGAGTTGAGTAGCTGCAACAGAGACCGCATGGCCAGCAGAGCCTGAAATATTTACCATCTGAAGGTTTGTAGAGAAAGGCTGCTGAACCGATGTCCTAAAACCATCCTGCATATTGACATGCGTTTTCAGTCATATCTGATTCTCTGCGACCCCATGGACTGTAGTCCACCAGGCCTCTCTGTCCACGGGATTCTTCCAGGCAAGAATACTGGAGTGCATTGCCATGGATTTTTTTACCACTGTGCCACCAGTACTTTTGCCTGGAAACTCCTATGCACGGAGGAGCCTGGTGGCTGCAGTCCATGGGGTCACTGAGAGTTGGACATGATTCAGTGACTTCACTTCCACTTTTCACTTTCATGCATTGGAGAAGGAAATGGCAACCCACCCCAGTGTTCTTGCCTGGAGAATCCCAGGGACAGCGGAGCCTGGTGGGCTGCCGTCTATGGGGTCGCACAGAGTCGGACACGACTGAAGCGACTTAGCAGCAGCAGCAGCAGCAGCAGCAGCACCTGGGAATCCCTAAAACTATCCTGCTGAGATTCAAATCCTGCTCTCCACTGATTGGGTGGGTATTCTTGAGCAAGTTAGACTTCCTATTCCTTAGCTTCCTCATCTGTAAAATGAGAATTACATTAATGCTGCGTTAAGTTATTTGTGAGAACTAAGTAATTCAAATGTGTAAAATGTGCTTAACATAGTAAGAATTCTATAATCATTATTTGTCATTGCTATTACTTTTGTCTTCTACAGAGTTCAATGATTACATATTATGCAGGTCTGGAAATTGTTAGGAAAGTCTTTATTAAGTGAGAAAATAATTGAAAATGCAAAATTTATTATAAACATACTGTTTTATGTAAGTTCTGCAAATAACAATGCATAGGAAAAAATAGTACATGTGTGTATATTATTCATGCCATCATCCAGAAATGTTCTTAGCCAAAAATCCTAGTATAATTTTGAAGACCATTGATCAAGACTGAAAATATAGTTAGATAAAAACAGTTGCATTGGTGCATTGGCTATATTCCTTAAAGATAGGATTAAGTCTCCTGGAATTATCTCCCTAATAAAATACATAATTAGGTATTGATTACTTGACTAAAACACCAGCTGTAATTTAAACAGTTATGATCAATTGTGTCCGCTCACTGTGTTACCTTAAATATTATAAAATATAGAACAAGTACCTTGAAAACTAAATATATTTTAATTTCAAAATTTTGCACTAGAGGGCTTTAAACAAACACTGTCTGTTCTTCTATCTTGAAGCAAATTTAATATAGGTTGAAAATATATGTTTAAGAAAAAATAGCAAAGCAAAGGTGATGATAGAATATAATGGTCCACAAAAATAAGTCTTTTGAAATTATTAATTAATGGAAAGTTAAAACTGGATAGAGAATATGAATATAAATGTGAAGAAAGAATGCAAATGATAAGTCGATAAAGAACATAAGTAATAAATAAATGAAAAATCACTGTTTTCATGATTAAATTAATTCCAATTAACATAAGAGATATTTGCTTATGGACTGGAAAATATCTTTCCTAAATGATGTTAATGCTGGGTACAATAGTTACACAAAAGATTGGTGCAATGTTTCCTGCAGACCATATTATCTTCTATATGTTTTATACATATCAACTCAAGTCAACCTCAGAACAACCACCTAAATTCTGTATTATTATTATATAAAGATATTCTAACATTAATTTACTAAAATAGAAATGAGGGCCCCAAATCATATATCTAGTTGGAGACAGAGCTGGCATTTGAGCCCAAGCTGTCTGGCTCCACAGTTGTTTCTTCAAACCACTATGCTATTGGTGAAATGATATGGATACATTCATACTTTTTCAGAGGAAAAATATATATACATTGTGAGTTAAGGACAGGTAAAGAGGGGAAAAGATGGTCTCCATTGATTTCCTCTTCAACTTAACCCTTTCTAAAAGAATATGTGCTCTTAATTTACAGTTTGTCCTGGGTCAATGGTAAATATGTTTTTCATGATATTTTTAAGACAATATAGCAAAAGTCTTGCCAAGACATATAGTAGTAGTTTCTGTCAAGTCAGACATGCTACACAAATATGCTCAGGTTTAGGGTCAGAAGAGCAATCATAAACTAAAGTTACAAAAGAGTTTTTTGTGTGTTGATATGCAAAAGATTGGAGGGACAATATTTTTGGAGGATTTGCCAAGTTCTAAGAGCTTAATATGTGTTGACTTATGGTGACTTCATAACTCCATGAATTGAGTTATTATCTCCACTTAAAAAAAGACAGCTCAGATTAGCTGAGTTATTTAAACTTAACTAAGCTCACACAGCTAGAAAATGTCATAACCTGGTTTATCTGAACCCAAGATCTCTATTCTTTCTGGACACAGCATTGCCTGCTCTCTAATGATTATTATCTCAATTTAGTCTCTATACCATGCTGCTGCTAAGTCACTTCAGTCGTGTCCGACTCTGTGCGACCCCATAGACAGCATCCCACCAGGCTCCCCCCATCCCTGGGATTCTCCAGGCAAGAATACTGGAGTGGGTTGCCATTTCCTTCTCCAATGCATGAAAGAGAAAAGTGAAAGTGAAGTCGCTCAGTCTGTCCGACTGTTAGCGACCCCATGGACTGCAGCCCACCAGGCTCCTCCGTCCATTGGATTTTCCAGGCAAGAGTACTGGGGTGGGGTGCCATTGCCTTCCCCGCTCTATACCACGAGGAAGTGGAATTCTGATGTGTGTTGTTGGGAGCTAGGGTATAAAACCAGGAGAGTGTGAAAGGAGGAACAAATGTAAGAGCTGGAAAGAACATTGGAACAGAAAAGGGAGAACAGAGCCTGGATAAAAGCTGGGAAGGGAAATAGAGCTCACAATTGGCTTTACATGTTCCTTTAGCATAACGTGAACAGAGAAGATCAAAAGGTTGAAGACAAGACACATTGTCTAAAATTTGTCATTAATACATTGGGAAGCAGCATAGAATGATTCCTGTCATTTGAACCACTCTATAGCTAAAACCGGAGAAGGCAATGGCACCCCACTCCAGTACTCTTGCCTAGAAAACCCCATGGAAGGAGGAGCCGGGTAGGCTGCAGTCCACGGGGTCACTAAGAGTCAGATACGACTGAGTGACTTCCCTTTCACTTTTCACTTTCATGCATTGGAGAAGGAAATGGCAACCCACTCCAGTGTTCTTGCCTGGAGAATACCAGGGATGGGGAAGCCTGGTGGGCTTCTGTCTATGGGGTCGCACAGAGTCGGACACGACTGAAACGACTTAGCAGCAGCAGCAGCATAGCTAAAACCTGATGAAAATATGCAAAGAGAATGGGAATAAACACCCAGCCACTAGACAGAGCCACAAATAGGAGCAGGATGCAGATTTTCAAGAAGGGGCAAGACTCCAGCATGTGGTCAGAGATGGCTCATTAGTAAGTCAGGCTAATGGTGGGAATCCTGCCTGTCAGTACAACCGGGAGGTAGGCCCAACTAGCAATCAGTGCTAGAAAACCTGCCATGAGTGGCCAGGATCCCGTGATGCCAAGAATTTGGGTCCAGATAACAGAACAAGAGCCTACTCATCGAAAAAGACCTTGATGCTGAGAAAGATTGAAGGCAGAAGGAGAAGGGGACAACAGAGGATGCGATGGTTGGATGGCATCACTGACTCAATGGATATGAGTTTGAGTAAGCTCCGGGAGATGGTGAAGGACTGGGAAGCCTGGTGTGCTGTAGTCCAGGGCGTCAAAGAGTCAGACACAGCTTAGTGCCTGAACAACAATAAGAGGTAAATGAAATCGCAGGTTGACTGTTACAGCTCTCTTAAGACACTTTAATAAGATCTGTCCATATACAATGATGTGTCTGGACATATCCCTCCCACTAGACTAGGAACTCTCAGAAAGCAGATGCTATGATTTATCCATCTTTAAGTACCCAGACCCTGACACTGTAGATTTAATATAAATATTTTATGGAGAATGGGGAGATGAATGAAAAGAGTTAATTATATGAATCTGATGGAAAACCATTTACTATGATTGAGTCACAGAATCCGGAATAGTCTTAGCAGTCAAGGTGGCTGGTTGCTGAATCATAAGAGCTGCCAAACCAGACCTCCTACGGGTCTGTTGACTAGAGTCAGAGCTGTTGCAATGGCCTTGCAGGGCTGGGTCCTCAAGTGGGGCACTGGGGCTACTGGGACACAGCGGTAGGATAGGAGGGCCCTGGAGGTGGGGAATCAACATGTGGAATTTTGCCAGTTAAAGTCATTGCTTACCTGTAGATTAACAAAATAAACTGTAGCAAGTTCAGAAAAGCGACGGCACAGTGGTGTGGGCATAGGAACCCATACTGGGAGCAGGATAACGCTAGGGCCATATCTCTAGAAGACAGAATAATTCATGGAGATAGTATAGCTCACTTAAAGAAGATTTCTTTCTGTCTAATATTCTAGGGCATATCTGAGACCAGTATGTGGAGAACAAACAGGTTGACTTGACTTGATATTAGCATGCATAAGCCCATAGCAGGGAAGTTACAGATGTCACTAGTAAATGGACAAGAATTGGTGACATTGGCATGTGGAACCACATGATCTCTGAGGTCTTTTCTTCTCCAGAGTTCTGTACCTCTGATTTCTCATGTTTTGAGAACGCTCATCAAAATCTCAGAGAGACAAAAATCATGTTTTGGAACAACTGGAGAGAGAGAGGGAGAGTGGGAGGCAGAGAGAGACAAGGAAAAAAAAAGAGAGTAGTATATGGCATCCAGAGCTGGAGTGTCTTTCTGCATTTTTCAATCTGGATTCAATGAATATTAATAAGGCTCTCATTCTAAACAATGTAAGCTTTCCAGAGCTTTGTGCTACTTCACTGAAGTAGCATGTCCCTTATGCTGCTCTTTAACTCTAAAAAATTCTGAATCTCAAATTTCATCCATCCATGTAGTAGTCATACATTCACTTTTGAAATACTAACTAATTTGCTTTAATGGCCTACTCATTACCCCCTTATATCTATGAAATAGTATGTCATACAAACAAAAAAAAAAGAGAGTAGTATATGGCATCCAGAGCTGGAGTGTCTTTCTGCATTTTTCAATCTGGATTCAATGAATATTAATAAGGCTCTCATTCTAAACAATGTAAGCTTTCCAGAGCTTTGTGCTACTTCACTGAAGTAGCATGTCTCTTATGCTGCTCTTTAACTCTAAAAAATTCTGAATCTCAAATTTCATCCATCCATGTAGTAGTCATACATTCACTTTTGAAATACTAACTAATTTGCTTTAATGGCCTACTCATTACCCCCTTATATCTATGAAATAGTATGTCATACAAACTAATTAGCTGATGCCCCCATGACAAATATCATCCCTCACTCTCAATTTCAAAGCTAATTTTAATTGCCCAGAGTCACACTGAGTCAGTGGCAGACCCAGTATGTGAACTTGGAACTCTGACATCCAAAATGGGTGCCCTGCCCTTTAAGTGTAAGGATGATGCCAGGGCCTGCTGACAGCAGGATGTGACTTGGTGACTTTTGTTTTCTTTAGATGATGAAGCTGTATAAAATCAGCAGCACTCTATGACCCAATCATTCATTCATTCATTCATTCATTTATGCACTATGCTCAGCAAGTACAAGAGGAAAACAGTATTCAGTTCAGTTGAGTCTCCCAGTCATGCCCAACTCTTTGCAAACCCATGGACCACAGCACACCAGGCATCCCTGTCCATCACCAACTCTTGGAGTTTACTCAAACTCGTGTCCACTGAGTTGGTGATGCCATCCAACCATCTCATCCTCTGTTGTCCCTTTCTCCTCCTGCCTTCAATCTTTCCCACCTCAGGGTCTTTTCAAATGAGTCAGTTCTTTGCATTAGGTGGCCAAAATATTGAAGTTTCAGCTTCAACATCATGCCTTCCAATGAACACCCAGGACTGATCTCCTTTAGGTTGGACTGGTTGGATCTCCTTGAAGTCCAAGGGACTCTCAAGAGTCTTGTCCAACATCACAGTTCAAGAGCATCAGTTCTTCTGCACTCAGCTTTCTCATCCATACAGTCCAACTCTCACATCCATACATGACCACTGGAAAAACCATAGCCTTGACTAGACGGAACTTTGTTAGCAAAGTCATGTCTCTGCTTTTTAATAAATGCTGTCTAAGTTGGTCATAACTTTCCTTCCAAGGAGTAAGTGTCTTTTAATTTCATGGCTGCAGTCACCATCTGCAGTGATTTTGGGGCCCACAAAAATAAAGTCTGACACTGTTTCCACTATTTCCCCATCTATTTCCCATGAAGTGATGGGACCAGATGCCATGATCTTCATTTTCTGAATGTCGCATTTTAAGCCAACTTTTTCACTCTCCTCTTTCACTTTCATCAAGAGGCTTTTTAGTTCTTCTTAACTTTCTCCCATAAGGGTGATGTCATCTGCATATCTGAGGTTATTGATATTTCTCCCGGCAATCTTGACTCCACCCTGTGCTTCATCCAGACCAGCATTTCTCATGATGTACTTTGCATATAAGTTAAATAAGCAGTTTGACAATATACAGCCTTGATATACTCCTTTTCCTATTTGGAACCAGTCTGTTATTCCATGTCCAGTTCTAACTGTTGCTTCTTGACCTGCATACAGGTTTCTCAAGAGGCAGGTCAGTTGGTCTGGTATTCCCATCTCTTTCAGAATTTTCTACAGTTTACGTGGTCCACACAGTCAAAGGTTTGGCATAGTCAATAAAGCAGAAATAGATGTTTTTCTGGAACTTTCTTGCTTTTTTGATGATCCAGCGGATGTTGGCAATTTGATCTCTGGTTCCTCTGCCTTTTCTAAAACCAGCTTGAACACCTGTAAGTTCACGGTTCATGTATTGCTGAAGCCTGGCTTGGAGAATTTTGAGCATTACTTTACTAGCGTGTGAGATGAGTGCAACTGTGCGGTAGTTTGAGCATTCTTTGGCGTTGCCTTTCTTTGGGATTGGAAAGAAAGCTGAGCTTTTCCAGTCCTGTTGCACTGCTGAGTTTTCCAAATTTGCTGGCATATTGAGTGCAACACTTTCACAACATCATTTTTTAGAATTTGAAATAGCTCAGCTGGAATTNCCCATAAGGGTGATGTCATCTGCATATCTGAGGTTATTGATATTTCTCCCGGCAATCTTGACTCCACCCTGTGCTTCATCCAGACCAGCATTTCTCATGATGTACTTTGCATATAAGTTAAATAAGCAGTTTGACAATATACAGCCTTGATATACTCCTTTTCCTATTTGGAACCAGTCTGTTATTCCATGTCCAGTTCTAACTGTTGCTTCTTGACCTGCATACAGGTTTCTCAAGAGGCAGGTCAGTTGGTCTGGTATTCCCATCTCTTTCAGAATTTTCTACAGTTTACGTGGTCCACACAGTCAAAGGTTTGGCATAGTCAATAAAGCAGAAATAGATGTTTTTCTGGAACTTTCTTGCTTTTTTGATGATCCAGCGGATGTTGGCAATTTGATCTCTGGTTCCTCTGCCTTTTCTAAAACCAGCTTGAACACCTGTAAGTTCACGGTTCATGTATTGCTGAAGCCTGGCTTGGAGAATTTTGAGCATTACTTTACTAGCGTGTGAGATGAGTGCAACTGTGCGGTAGTTTGAGCATTCTTTGGCGTTGCCTTTCTTTGGGATTGGAAAGAAAGCTGAGCTTTTCCAGTCCTGTTGCACTGCTGAGTTTTCCAAATTTGCTGGCATATTGAGTGCAACACTTTCACAACATCATTTTTTAGAATTTGAAATAGCTCAGCTGGAATTCTACCACTTTATTGAGCCCATCTTTGCATGAAATGTTCTCTTGGTATCTCTAATTTTCTTGAAGAGATCTCTAGTCTTTCCCATTGTATTGTTTTCCTCTTTCTTTGCACTGATCACTGAGGAAGGCTTTCTTATCTCTCCTTGCTATTCTTTGGAACTCTGCATTCAAATGGGTATATCTTTCCTTTTCTCCTTTGCTTTTTGATTCTCTTCTTTCACAGCTATTTGTAAGGCCTCCTCAGACAGTCTTAGCCCCTACTTTCCCTGAGCCCAAAAACATTTCCCTATATTTAGCAAAGATGTCCAAGATCATAAGTTGAAACATGAGTAAAAAGACTTTTCTAGGTAGGGGAATATTTAGCACATAACTAGACACATTTGACAAAATGTCTAGCTTTTGTGGCAAGGCATTCATGTTATTGCTCATAACATAATTTGCTCATTGTCCCTCATAATAAGGGACAACTCTTTGTGACCCCATGGACTGCAGCTCATCAGGCTTCCCTGTCCTTCACTATTTCCCTGAGTTTGCTTAAACTCATGTCCACTGAGTTGGTGATGTCATCCAACCATTTCATCTTCCGTTGCCCCCCTCTCCTCCTGCCCTCAGTATTTCCCAACATCAGGATCTTTACCAATGAGTTGGTTCTTCAAAACAAGTGGGCAAAATCTTGGAGCTTCAGCTTTGGCATCAGTGCTTCCAATGAGTATTCACAGTTGATTTCCTTTAGGACTGACTGGTTTGATCTTCTTGTTGTGCAAGGGACTCTCAAGAGCCTTCTCTAGAACCACAGTTTGAAAGCATTCATTCTTTAGCACTCAGCCAAGGCATTGTGATGGTGCTAAATGGAGCTCAGGTTGAAGAGTGGTTTAATTGCTCCAGCACATTCTGAATCACTAAAAATTTAAAGGCCTTTAAACTGCATAGAAGCTCAAATTCTTAAGCCTTCATGACACAACTTTTTTTTTTAATTACGTATTAATTTATTTTGGGCCATGCTGGGTCTTCGTTGCTATGCCAGCTTTTTCTCTAGTTGCGGCAAGAGGCAGCAAGTAGTTCTCCACTCTTTTGCAGTATGTGGCCTTCTCGCTGTGGTGGCGCCTTTTGCTGCGGAGCACAGGCTCTCGGCTCTTGGGCGTCAATCGTTGTGTCACGTGGGCTCAGTAGCTGCAGCTCCCAGGCTCTAGAGCACAGACTCAGTAGTTGCGGAGCATGGGCTTAGTTGCTCCTCGGCATGTGGGATCTTCCCGGACCGGGGACTGAACTCACATACTCTGCATTGGCAGGTGAATTCTTTACCTCTGAGCCAGCAGGGAAGCCCCATGGCACAACTTTTCAGTTCAAACTACTTTTGAGTTTTTATCATATGACAGGAAAATTTGCATGAGTGCTGCTATATCCCCAAATAACCCACAAGGAATATACATACAGTCAAGAATCTCTCAGACACCAAAAGGCAAGAACAAACTGACAGAGGTAGGATGGAACCCAGAGCTCTGGAGTTTCAAAATCCATGGTTTCTTCACTTCTCCCAGGTATCCCCCTTATAGCAGGTTAACTACAACTAAAGTGGGGAAAGTACGTCTCCTGAAGTACTTGGGTTTAATGCTGCCTGATTATAGTGGTTAATGTGTCTGATTATAGTGGTTAATGTGGTTAACTCTGGAGGCCCACTGGGAGTGTGCTCAGAGCTTTGGGGCCAGTCTAGGGGAGTGGATCTGTGTTGTCATCATAGCAGCCAGGTTCTACTAATAGCTGGAGGGGAAGGAGACTAGGAGGTTGTTCACTTTGTACTGGTGCATAGGAGACAGAGGCATCCAACACCTTTACAGTAATCTACATTCAAAGAGGACGTGTTTGAAGGGGTTGTGATCTAATTAATACCTTTGAGTTTTGTAAGACAGCTGGACCCTGTGGAAAGGGTGAGAGTGGGTTCAGGGGAGCAGGCTAAGCCAGCAGTCGATGACCTGGGTTTAAGTCAAGCTCTGCTGGGATGCCAGCCAGCTATAGGCTGGTTCTTTATCTATCCCTGTGCTGCTGGTCAGGGAAGCCACTTGACTGCACTAGGCTTCAGGTTACACAATAGACTTAAATGCATGGGAATGATCTCATGACACCTTGAAATAAATGTAAACAATGCAAAAGCACTACACAAATCCTGGAGCATTATTTTTCCTTTAATATTTTAAGATTCTCTGTCAGATAGGCTTGTCAGATAGCAGCTCAGGAGGGTCTATTATCCATCCCAGATCCAAGCACATGCTGTAGTCTGTGCTGCAGCCCACCTGTGCATGCATGTTAAGTTGCTTCAGTCCTGTTTGACTCTTTGTGACCCCATGGACTGTAGCCTGCCAGGCTCCTCTGTCCATGGGATTCTCCAGGCAAGAATACTGGAGTGGGTTGCCATGCCCTCCTCCAGGGGATCTTCCCGACAGGAATCGAACCCTCATCTCTTATGTCTCCTGCATTGCAGGCAGTTTCTTTACCACTAGCACCACCTGGGAAGCCCATCTACCTCCCAATATGCATAGCTCATAACTAAGAATAAGACTTAGTTATCAGTATTTTCCATCTGACTGCATAATTAGAAGGATTGATTAGAAAGTCTCTTTTTAGTTCATTCATATCTCCAGGGTAGACAGAGAATGAGGCAACTATAATTGCAGAGGCTAGAGAAAGCATGAGGCTTTAAATTGGTGTATATAAAATTTAAAAAAAAAAAAAGTTGTCCAGTTAAATTAGTGTGAGTTTTTATTCACTTGTTTTTGATTCTCTATTACAGCCTTGGAGGCTCATAAACAAATTTTCATGTAATCTACTTTTTCTCTTTCTCTCCACATGTGCATAAGGATGAAATTGTTATAAGGATGAAATTTCACAAACCAAAATTAATCTCCTAATATATATTTATTCCTAATGCAATAACTGGTTAGAACATTGGAAGATTATTTCAACCATACAGTGTGATCAAATGAATATGCAGGGACCTAAATTGCAGAAATGAAATCTTGACGTCTAGAAACTTCCCTCAAGATGTAGCTTAAAGAATGAATCATGGCCCAAGAAGCATAGAGAATCCTAAGTATATGGCAGAATTTGACCCTATTTTATTCTTACTCATACCTTGTAGATTAAAATAGTATTTTAACTTGAAGCAAACAAATACATGTATCTTGTTTATTTCTCCCTACCCCCAAAAAGATAAGAGCAAAATAATGCTATCTTTAGTCTGCAGCTGCTCCCGGAACCATCAAAAGATAGCACCGGTAAATAATGCAGCCCATAAAAAGCTTTGAAGTCCACAAAGATGTTCTTCCTTTGCAAGAGGTGGGGCAGCAGCATTAAGTGAAGAGAATGAGAAACAGTAAAGCCCATCGTCTCTAGTGACGGTCTATGCATCTATCCACAAAACAAGGTTCTTAGAAATATGCGTCCCATTATTTTAGTTGCTCTGCTCACCATAAATCATTAATTTAGCAAACACAAATGGGGTTTTACCCTGAACGAGGCAGGTGGAGTTTAATAGCAATATGAGCACAGGGGAAGCAAGTACGTCTATCCAGGTAAGTCAGGGGTTTGTTAAAGGAAGTGATGTCTTATGTGAGCCTGATGATCAAGTAAACAAATGTGGACATATGTTCCAAGGAGGAGGTAACATGAGTAAAGTCTTCTTCAAAAATATTTGTTTATTTATTTGGCTATGCTGGTCTTCATTCCAGCACACAGGATCTTTAGTTGTGGCATGTGGGATCTAGTTCCCTGACTAGCGATTGAACCTGCGGCCCCCTGAATTGAGAATGTGGAGTCTCAGCCACTGGACCACCAGGGAAGTCCCAACATGAGTAAAGTCTTAAAGATATACAAGTGCATGGGAGACTAAAGCAATGGGTAGAAAAACTCCAGTGTAGCTGGAGCATAAGGTACTTAGCAGGGAAGGGTGGAAGATGGTGCTGGAGAAATACATGGGGATAGAAAAGTTCATATTGGAAGCTAAGGAATTTAAGCTTTAACTTGAAAGCTGTGCACAACCATTAGAGGTTTCTACACATGAGGGTGACATGATCAAAACAGTGAGAGTTTTGTTTATTTTATAAATTTTGTTGAAGTACAATATAGATGAACTATAGGTTATAGAATAAGTGTACACTTGTAGAATTGCACAAAGTGAATGCAGCCATGCAACACAGCACCAGTAACCAGTAACTAGCTAACCAGTAACCAAGTAACCAGTAATCAGGTCAAGACACAGAATACTGTCAGCTCCACAGAAGACTCCCCACATTCTCTTCCTATCATTGATAGCCCCTCCCCCTCCAAAGGTCACCACCATTCTCCTAACTTCTAATACTATTGATTAATTTTGTTGGTTTTTGAAGTGCATATCAATGGAACACCATGGTACATGTATTTGATTCCTTTTCCTCACTATTTGTGAGATTTATACATGTTGTGGCAGAATTGCAATTTATTCATTTACACTGTTGTATTTTATCCCATGGTACTAATATGCCACAAATTAACACTTGTAATATTGAGAGAACCATTTGAGCTATTTCCAAATTGAAACTATTAACAACGCTGTTATGAGCATCTCACACATCTTTTGGCATATGCATTCATTTGGTATATGCACTCCTTCTGCGTACAGGCCTGTTCCAATTCACACTCCCCCAGCAGTCTATGTAAATGCCCAGTTGCTCCACCACCTCACCAGTCTCGGTGTTGTCTTTTTCATTTCAGCTTTCATCCGTGTGTATGGTAGTATCCTGCAGTGTATTTGAACAGTGCGGTAGAGGGGAGAGACTAGAGGTGACCAGTTGGAGAACTGTGGAAGAGAATCAGGAAGGGAGTACTGCAAGCGTGGATCCAGGACAGTGCCAGTAAGAAAGCCACGTCCCCTTTTGCCATCTGTCACGCACACCCAGATGAAGGAGTATGTGCAGTAACTCCACATTCTGTGTGAAATGCTTCTCACCGCACTTTCTACCTTCAATAAGATAATTTCCATTTATATGAAATCCTTAATCCCAAAGCCCTTTCAAATGAAGTAAAAGAAATGCAGCCCACTCTATGTCAGTTAGCAGAAGAGAGAAAACAAAAGGCCCAGGGGTGCTTTTCCTAGCAGCCTGGTCCGGGCCAGGAGGCAAGGCTTGCCAGGTTGGGAAGCGCCTGCCTGCACCCTCCCTTTGCCTATCTGCACCCCAGGCAGGCTTGTGCCCACGTGCCAGCCCCTCATCAGACATCCAGGAGGGTGACAAGGAGCTTGTGGGGAGACTTAGGAGAGAAACTGCACCCAGCTAAGCCCCTTAACCAGGGCGACTGGGTGAGGACAAGGTGAGTTGAGTCCAGGCACCTGACTTGAGAGAAGGGATGTCACTGTCCTCTGAGTAGCTTGACTAGTGATGATCACTCGCTATGGCAACAGAAAGGGTTTTGTTTGTGGATTTTAACCTTCAGTCCTCAGTGCTTTAAGACAGTTTGCAGGAAGTTGGCAGGCCATAGAATTTAGGAAACCACTTCAGAGGCCAGGGTCTGAGAGTGTCAGAGAGGCAGTCTGCTCTTGGGCCAGAGCGAGGCAGCAGCCCCTCCCGTCGGTTCACTGTTCAATAATTTCCCTACCATCAGCTTCAGAAACCAGTTCTGCTGGGGCACAGCTCTTTACCACCCACACAGAGGGGCATTTCCCAAGATGATCCCTGACACTCGGTGTCCTGCAGGGGGTCTCCTTGGGAAGGTCTCAAAGGCAAGCCCGTTTGGAATTGGAATAGTGAAGGAAGTTCATAAATGTCTTTCCTACTGGACCATCTTACTGAACTGGAGGGTATTCTTTTTTTAGATGCATATAAAAGTAAGCTTCTTCTCCCTTTCTTTCTTTCTTTTTTTTTTGTTAACTTCTTTCAAAATGTGTCTCTCCATCCATCAATGTGTTTTTAGCTTTCCTTGTGATCCTTAAGTAATTTGAACTCTCTAGTCTGTACCTTGTATTCTCTCAGCAAGTCATCTCCTTTCTCAAATCTGCTGCTTTTCCTTCTGGATTGCATTTCCTATCTCTACTAACAGCATCATTTTTGCCACCAGTCACTGACTCAGAACCTTGGGGCATCTTTAATTCCTGCTTCTACCTCCACTCCTGTCCACATGCTCTATCCACGCCCTATCACTTCCACCTCTCACATCACATTTCACCTTCCTGCTGCTACTCTCCTGGCTCCGGTCCTCCTGCCTGGGAACCTTGCTAGTCCCCAGGCTGGAGTGCTCACTTCCAATGTCACCATTCTGATTGTCTCACTGAAAGTTCAACCTTCCATATACATGTATAATTTATTTTCAAATTCTTATATTTATAAATGTTAAAGGTTCTCCAGTGCTTCCAGAATAAAATGCAAACTCTGTTACATTACCTCCAAAGCCTTCTGAGTAAATGCTCTAACTCACCCTTCCAGCATTTTCTACTTCTCCTCATAGGTACTTTACAGTCTAGTCCAATAGACTTCAAATTATATATATTTTTGGAACCCTAGTGTTTATGGAAATGCTATAGAATCCATGTCAGGAACTAACAGTGGGAAAGGAGATGCTGAACAGCTAAACTTCTGTCTCTAATTTTATTATGTTTATTAAATTTAATATTTATATTATACTTACTGCATATAACTATTATACTAAACTCTTACATACAAAAGTTCCACTGTTTTAAGAAAATAGTAATGAGTTGTAAACCACCACTCTCCTATAACTGCAAACTTTTCAGAGAGAGCTCTGAGCATCTGACCCCATGTAACCATCTTTCACCACTGTACTCTCCAGAACTGCCTGAATTGCCCTTCATTCTCCCCAATCTGTTCCATATCTCCACATCAGCATCTCTTCTAAACCCATCTTAAATGACTATTTTCCATCACTTATGCCAGAGAGGCCCTTTCAGTTTCGACTCTGGAGTCCTGAAGGAGAGGCTGCAGAAAAGCTCTGTATATTGGCAGGTTTCTATTATGGTGCACACAGGGATCACAGGCAGGCAAGCTGGAGAATCCGCCCCAAAAGATCAAAAAGGGAAAACCTCTTTGAAGCACTCTGCCTCTCCACTGAGGCCTCTCTACTTCTTTCAAATGAAATTCTTACGTTATCAACAGAGAGGCAAACTCTGTGGTCAGAAGGCTCACTCATATGGCCATTTCCAGCCAATCACCTTAGTTTCTATCCATGACTCTACTTTAACTCCTCATACCCATCACCCTTTTGGGGGAGGGGGAGCATCCTTTGAAAAGAGATTCTTACCCTTATTATAAACTTTCCCTCCCTGTATGTCTCTCGGCTAGGGCTCCCCCCACCCATTTATCCAGCCAGCTTTCCCACCTATCTTCCATAAATTCACCCACAACCCTCCATCTCAGTGTTTTCAACCAGAAATCTTCACATTTGATTAAATTCATGGTTTTGATGGAATAATTTCAAAGACTCAAGTGTCAAGTTGAATTAGGGAAGATATCTGAGGTCCAAACTGGTCAAGAGTTAAGGAAATTCAACAGATACAAAAGGACTGAGTAGGAAACTAAATGAAGAGCCAAAAAGAAATGAATCAAACCTGTGTTGGACAAAACTGAAGACAAAGCAAGCAAAACCCTAGGTATTCTGGAAGCCGAGACAGTAGCATGAGACAGAAAGACGAATATCTGAGCCTGATGCTAAAATGGGGGCAGCCCCGTCTGTCTTTCCCATGGTTCTTCTGGGAATGAGCAGTTCTTACCAACAGATGTGAAGAGGAATGGCAAGGACTTAACATGGTGTAACACCAAGTGTGGTGGCAGCAGGAAGTTCTATAATTCTTATACTACTTAAGTGAAAAAAAAATATTTCCCATAGAGGCAGCGTATGATGGCATTAACTTACTTCGTTCAGAAAGATTGCGTTCAGATGTTATTAGACTCTTTATACAACCACGAAAATTATGAGAAAGGCAAAGATATTTTCAACATGGAGCTAAAGCCTTGTCTGTATACACAAACCAATGTGATGACTTTTATTGATAATTAGTTGAAGTCCAGGGAGGAAAAATGGTCACTTCATTCAACAAGAATGCACTGATCAATTAAGTGATGCATTAAGAAACAGTTCCATAAAAAAATGGTTGACATTGTGTCTGTCTCGCTGTATGTTTGTGTATGTATTGAACCAAAACTAGAAAATGTCAATAAAATAACAAGCCTTTGGCTATCATGGCCAGCCAGAATGCACTTAGATGCTCTTGATCTATGACTCCCAAGGGCCTTTGGTCTTAAAAACAATGGAGCAGAGCAAAGATTTGTTTCTAAATCCACTCTTAGGATAAATAATGAAAATAACACAGTCTGGAAAAGATGAAGCTCTATGTGTGTGTACGTGTGTGTACACTTGCCCCACTGGGGGCAAAAGGACACCAGAGCTCAGAAATGAATCACCACCTCTAGAACCAAAGTACCTGCAGCCATTGAATCTAACTTCATTTCCGTGGAAATGAGGCGGTTCAGCCATGCACAGAAATTAAAGTATACAGGGGAGGAAAGTGCTAAACACAATATGAATTGCAATAGAATCTAAAATGCCAGTGGTTCTATTATTGTATGCTTTATGCGATCATGAGGCAAAACAGTCTGGGTAATGAAAGGTCATGATAGCTAAGAATCAGACCACCAATGGCTCAAATGCTCTGGTGGGAAGCAGTGATGTCAGTAAAATGCAGCATCAGTGAAAACAGTCCCATCTGGAAAATATGAATTGCAATAGAATCTAAAATGCCAGTGGTTCTATTATTGTATGCTTTATGCGATCATGAGGCAAAACAGTCTGGGTAATGAAAGGTCATGATAGCTAAGAATCAGACCACCAATGGCTCAAATGCTCTGGTGGGAAGCAGTGATGTCAGTAAAATGCAGCATCAGTGAAAACAGTCCCATCTGGAAAAGGCTGGCATCTGTACTATAGGAAAATGGAGAGAAATAGAGAAATCTTCTCAGAAGTCTATTGTTTCAACAAAGAATGCCCTTTTAAATCAGAAGGGAAATTTCTGCTACAAGAACTCGTGTCTAAATCTCCTTCTACATGAACTCTAACCTTCTGACTTTCCGTTGACTGAAGCAGCCAGCTGTGTCTGTGCCATTCTTGGGAACATTCTTGGGTATGGCAAATGTGATCAGCATGGCCACGAGATGAGAGGCTGTGGTTAAGCAGTGTGCAGGAAGCCTGCCGAGGAAGAAAAGATGGCTCGTTAGGGCCAACAATTACCTAAGGCTTTAAAAATAGTCAATATTACCTAAGGACCCCTGGTCCTCCCCCCATAGCCTGCATATACTCAGGGTGAGGCTAAAAAAGATTAGAGGGACTTTTCATGAAGACAACGTATTATTCTGAGGACACTGAGGGGAAGTGGGTTTAAGTAGGAGATGCCATGACTCCATGGAGACGGGAAAATCACTCAGGTAGGTTGGATGGCTTGCAATAGGAAAAGAAAAGACAGACAGTTCAGGTAATTAGTGTATGTGTCCCTGCTCCCTTTCTACGTAACAACAGACAACAAAACCCTCCTGTTGCCCTCTGGCTACTCAGACCCAGTTCCGTGGTCCTCTGCCTCCTCTGTACTAAGCATCAGGCTTTGGTTCAAAACTGGGGATCATAAATTAGAATTCCACAACAGTGATTCGAAACCATGTGTGATCAGGCATGGGGGTTATGTTTGCAAGTGAGCACAGGAATTTCTTAGCAAGGAGATTTCAAATTACATCAGCAACTGACTGGGCCCCCCACCTCCTCTGCACATCCCCTACACACACCTGGAATTCTGAAACCTCCTCTTGGAGAAGCCTGTATCTTCTTCGCCACCATCACAAGGATTCAAGCCATGACCAGCTGTGAGGATGATGGGAGTGTCATTTGCTCAGGTGTGACTGGAGGCAGGAGAAGACTGAAAACCAGTCAGCTGAATGTGGGGTGGTGTTGCTCTGCTCCCTGTTTTGAAGCCCAGAGAATAACTTACTCCATGTGGGCTATCGTCTTTCCCCCATTCTAAACAGAGCACTTTAGGATTTGAGGAAGAGGAGTCAGAGGATGGTTATCACTGGTTAACCAGTGAATTCTATTAAGAGAGGTATTTAATTCTGATTACATTGCCTTTTCAGTAGCTTGTGGAAACAACAGGGGAGCTATGAAAGTAATTCACAAAACTAATTTCCCTGCTTTGGCTAACACATCTGACTCCTATTTCTGTGTCTTCTTCCACATCCCCTATTTCTTCTTTCCAGGTATTCCTTCCATCTCTAAATTTCATCTTTCTCTTCCTCTCTACCTATTCTTCACAATGACTTGCCCCTTCATCCAACTAATAACCATTTGAATAGTAAAACAATAACTAAAATTTCTCTTTATATGAAATTATCAGGTGAAAATATCATTCAAATTTAGACTCCAGAACATTCTGTTTGCCGATATGGAGATGAACTGCATATGTGTACAAATTCTCACTGTCAACCAAAAGAAAATAAGAAAGAAAGAGAAGGCTTTATCTGGGGTCCTAAGAACTGCAATTCAGGGATTCCTCTGGTGGTCCAGTGGTTAAGACTTCACCTTCCAAAACAGATGATGCAGGTTTGATCCCTGGTTGAGGAGCAAAGATCCCATATGCTCTTGGCCAAAAAACCAAAAACCACGGAAGCAATATTGCAACAAATTCAATAAAGACTTGACAAAAAAGAATTGCAATCCAGGATACACAGATTTGGGTAAAACCAAAAAGAGTGTCCCAGGGAAGAGACAGGGTCAGGGGTTTATAAAGGCAAAAGCCAGGAAGTTGTGTTCTGACACAGTAAAGAAAATATTTGTCCTTAAAGGATGGCTGTCAGGAGTTTTTTTTAGGGTAAGTTCCGATAGGTATCTTGAATTCCTGGCAGATGTCCTGAATGCCTTTCATAGGAAAATACGAGGTCAAAAAGACAGATTCCATCCAGGCTGAGACTGCAGAAATCACACTTTCTCAAGGGCCTCCTGGCTCCATTTTAGAGAGCTCCCTTAGCAATACCTACTTCATTTGTATTTTATTTTCACATCACAAAGAACAGATGACTGAGTAAGAAATGAGTATACTGCGCATTCCCAGTATGATTCCACAAATGGCAGAATCCAGGAGATGGAAGGATCCGTTCTCTTTTTACTTCCTAAATACATGTTCTTCTCTTTTCTCTGTGTGGCTCTACGTATATTTCACCATATTTAAAAAATTCTTATTTCTCATTCCCCTTTCAATTTACCATCGTATGTATTTCAGCAATTTTGATATATGATAACATTTTACTGTTCAATTCACCATCTTTCTCCTGTGTGGAGATCATCATACTGAGTTACAGGGCATAATTTTTTACAAGTTTAGACTCTTATAAAAGTCTTCTCTGTCCTTTGCAAGATATAGCTTCCCTTCCCTCCCTCATTCTGTCCTGTCAACGTCCTTGCCGTTATTCAAGACCTAGCTCAAATCACACATTCTCTAAGAAATGTCCCTAAATTTTCGAGTCAAAATTAATCTTTTCTTTCCATTTATTTTTATAGCACTATGGACTTATATTTTTTACTCCCCTTTCCATCCAGTCATGCATTCACTCACTGTTATGAACCGAATCGTGTCTCCTTCAAATTCATACATTGAAGCTCCCATTGTGACTACATTTGAAGACAGAACCTTTAAAGGAGGTAATGAAGGTGAAATAAGGTTGGAAGGGCAGGGCTCGAATTCTGTAGGATGGTGTCCTCATAAGAGGAAGAAACATGTGGTGGGCGGGGCATGCACACAGAGAATGTGGCCATCTGCTAGCCTAGGAGCAAAGCCTCAGGAGAAACCAAACCTATCAACACCCTGATCTTGAACTTCCAGCCTCCAGACTCTGAGAAAATAAGTTTCTGTTGTTTTAGCCACCCAGGATGTGGTGTTTTGTTATGGCAGACCTAGCTAACTAATAGGATTATCCAGCGTTCACTGTGAGTTTACTGTCCCTGAGGCCTCTTCATCATGGCCCCTATAGAACACAGCCTGCTCTGCAGGAGTTATCCTGATGCATGAGACTTCTCTCCCCTGCCCAAAAGCAAGTTCTTTGTGGACAGGTCTGACTCAGAGCTGAGCACAGCCCTGTGGTAGACCAGAGCCTTACTCATCTGCTGAACTCAGATGAAACCTGGCTCAAGACACACATTGGCTCTGGGGAAGAGCCAGGCGTTCAGTTTGACAGACGACATTGCCTTTCCTTGGGGCGCGTCTCAGCCCCTTCTCTGAGCAGTCACATCGCACACTTCTATCTGACATTTTCTGCCTGAGCCCTCCTGCCACCTGCACTAAGAAGTCTCTGAGCTCAGGGAGTACAGTTCATGATGGGGTTCTGGCCGCGGCCCCGTTACTAGCTTTGCCCCACCGAGTTCACTGTCAGCCTAAGAAAGTCAACAGTGGCTTATGTCCACGACTTTTCCTCTCATGCACACCTTGCTTTCCTTTGTACTAATTCAGTTTGTTTTCTCATTTGAAAAAGAAGAAACAAGATGTATAAAAACCCTCTCTCTCTTCGCCCCTTTTAGCTTTTTACAGTTGGCTGTGAAAGACTATCCAAGTTCAGGAAAATTGATTTTTGCCAATTAAATAATCTAATCTTCACAAACCTTTTAACACTCAAACAAAAACCATTTAAGGCACAGCAAGGTAATTAATATTGAAAATAGTCTCCACATGAGATCTGCATACCTACCCGCCCACACTTTGCATTTGGAGGAAGTATCCAGTTGTAGTTTTAAGTTGAAAGGTTTGTCTCACCAACATGAATTCTATTTTAATAAACCTTTCTTTCCACGTACTTTACAAATTGATTAATTTAACTGGCCAAATACTAATTAAAAATGCATTAGGAAATGGTTTGTATTCAACAGCTTTGCTAATATTCTTGTTAATGTTTTCAAAGCCCACTGAGTCAGAAAATCAACACCATGGAGTCTATTTCTCTGTCGCAGCCTCCCTCGTACAGTGTACAAACTCAGTGGCGCTGATGGGAACTGCACTGGGAGAAGAGAGCTGAGCCAGGAGGAGGGGAGAAGTCATTATCTAAAGGCCAAATGCCACTGGAGGCATTACAAGCAAATTCAAGATGCATACAAGCATAAAAATATCCCTTCCCCTAGTATTCACCTTGACTTCCACAAATTGAGAGCTTTCAATGGAACTGGAGCAAGACCGATAAAAACCCTGCCTAGTAGGAACCCCCTGCCTCTCCCATCCTACAAACACTGTTCCTCCTTGACCTCTCTCTGTGCCAAAACCTTTTTTTCTGCCAGAGAGACAGTTCCAATTCATCTGTCCCTAAGACAGAAGTTCTTACTCTGAAGTTCATGAGCAGGCTTGTGCAAATCTATGAACTTCCAAAACTGGGAATGTACGAACATATTTCTGGAAAGAGGATGCATAGCTCTCAACAGACCTCTAATGATATCTATGATCTTAGAAACATCAGAAATAAGAAAAATCTCTTCACCCCACAGGATGCTCTTTTCTCCCTTACTATGTGCCAGTTAAACTGCCTTATTGCCTTTCATGGACAAGCTAGGCAGTACCTTCTCCCCATCAGGTCTCTGTGCATGTGTGTCTTATACCCAGAATATCCTCCACATCCATTGTCTAATTCTCTTATTCATCCTTTGGATGTTTGTGTAACTATCAGTCTGACTGCCTCCTCCTCCACATTATTCCCCCTCTTTTCTTTCAAAACACTTATCACAGTCTATAACTTAATAACTGTATAATTATATGACTACCATTTTGTCTCACCATAAAGATAGGAATCATGCCTGTCTCCTTCAACATTTTATCAGAACTTGAAACATTATATACAACTCATATTTTCTGTGTAGATGGAAAATGCATGAATAATAAATGAATTAATGAGTATCCCAAGCCCTACTTTTCACAAATCCTCCTATATCTAAATTGACTTACGCAATCCTTTTAATTTTATGAAGTTCTACGTTCTCAAGCACATAGAGAGTGACATCATTTATTTGAGCACTGTTTCTTATTACCTGCTATTTCATCTAAGTAAGTGAACTCAGCTGACCTAAGAGCTCTTTGGGATGGAGATGGGCCTTACTCTCCTTTCATGGCTCCCATCTCACTGGGCTCGTTGTTGTGAACATACTAGCAAATAATCAGATGCTGTCTGATACCCTGAAGTAAGTCAGCCAACCATAGCTCAGTGTGTTCCACACTAATCTACAGTAATGATAAAGAAAACATGAGGCTTCCCTCCTCGATGATCATCAGCTTCCTGAAAGCCTGGCTTTTCCTTCTCCCCTAGAACATACAGGGTGGTACAGGATCCTCAGCACATTCAGCCAGCTCTACAGAGGCTGTAACGTGTAGCACAGGACTAAGCAGTCAGTAGACCTATTTTCCAGAGACCTTAAAAAAGGTTTAAATAGGAAAAATATTAAGACCAGTCTGAGTTTTCTTACCTCCTTTGCTTTTCCTGAGTTGCAGCTTCACCACTTGACTTCCCTGGTGGTTCAGTGGTGAAGAATTTGCCTGAAGTGCAGAAAACCCAGGTTTGATCCCTGGGTCAGGAAGATCTCCTGGAGAAGGAAATGGCACTCCAGTTCTCTTGCCTGGAGAATCCCATGGAGAGAGGAGCCTGGAGGGCTACAATCCACGGGGTTGCAAAAGAGTTGGGTGTAACTTAGCGGCTAAACAACAAACTTTCCCACTCAGAAGACTGAAGAACATCACAATATGCCCCACTGGGCCACCTGACTGGGCATCCTTTGGGGCATCTGGCCCCACGTCGGACAGCTCTATTTGACTCAGCTAATTTGTATCACTCACTCCTTGTGCCCCAGCAATGTGTTCTTCTCAGCTAGAAGCCTGCGATATGAACTCCAGGAATAGTCCGTATCTTTCTCACTTACTTCCCAGCTTCTGGTCATGTTTAGGACAAACCTATATACTTAATCTGGCAGTAGACTGACTGATGGGTAAATTCTGGACAGGTTAGGAAGAGAAGGATCAAAATGGACTACTGCGCCTGGATGCCCAGAAACTCAGGCAATGGGCATGTTTCATAACTCAATCAACAAAGACCTGAGGGCAGCATTTGTCCTGTATCATTATTTATGATCAAGAAAGCAGCAGCAAAATGCACAGTTTGTGAACCAGAAGAGATCCTATTTAACACCCTGAAAAGCTATTAAGATATTATAGCAACTGTAAAGTCGGTATTGTTCTTGTGCCTTGGGATGTACCATGTACTCAGAACTAGAACAGGCAATGGTACACCTCCTTTGGGAGGTCATGATATTAAACTGTGTGCCTTTTTATTAAGGTTGGCCACATTTCTATCTAGGAGAGCAAATAACAGCACCAATTTCCAGGTAGAACATCAAACATAAAAATTCTGCTGGCAGCATACTATGTTTTGTCACAAAATTGCCTTAGTATAAACCCCATGTATTAATTTGCTTGCACTGCCAGAATGAGATGCCACAGATGAGAAGACCTGAACAACAGAAATTTATTTTTTCCCAAGTCTAGAGAAACTATGACTTCGCCTCTGCGTTCAAGATCACAGTGTCAACAGGTTGGCTTCTGAGGCCACCATCTCACTGCGTTCTCACATGGCCTCCCCCGGTCTATGTGTTGTCTGTGTCCTAATCTCTTCTTCTTATAAGGACATCAGTCATGTAGGATTAGGCCCCACCCATAAGACCTCAGATATGCTGGTGACACCACCCTTATGGCAGAAAGTGAAGAGGAGCTAAAAAGCCTCTTGATGAAAGTGAAGGAGGAGAGTGAAAAAGTTGGCTTAAGGCTCAACGTTCAGAAAATGAAGATCATGGCATCCGGTCCCATCACTTCATGGGAAATAGATGGGGAAACAGTGGAAACAGTGTCAGACTTTATTTTTTGGGGCTCCAAAATCACTGCAGATGGTGACTGCAGCCATGAAATTAAAAGACGCTTACTCCTTGGAAGAAAAGTTATGACCAACCTGGATAGTATATTCAAAAGCAGAGACATTACTTTGCCGACTAAGGTCCGCCTAGTCAAGGCTATGGTTTTTCCTGTGGTCATGTATGGATGTGAGAGTTGGACTGTGAAGAAAGCTGAGTGCCGAAGAATCGATGCTTTTGAACTGTGGTGTTGGAGAAGACTCTTGAGAGTCCCTTGGACTGCAAGGAGATCCAACCAGTCCATTCTGAAGGAGATCAGCCCTGGGAC
>SJYX01014312.1:154228-181825 GCA_006410675.1 Oreotragus oreotragus
TGCTGGCATATTGAGTGCAGCACTTTCACAGCATCATCTTCCAGGATTTGAAACAGCTCAACGGGAATTCCATCACCTCCACTAGCTTTGTTCTTAGTGATGCTTTCTAAGGCCCACTTGACTTCACATTCCAAGATGTCTGGCTCTAGATTAGTGATCACATCCTCATGATTATCTGGGTTGTGAAGATCTTTTCTGTACAGTTCTTCTGTGTATTCTTGCCACCTCTTCTTAATATCTTCTGCTTCTGTTAGGTCCATACCATTTCTGTCCTTTATCAAGCCCATCTTTGCATGAAATGTTCCCTTGGTATCTCTAATTTTCTGTTGTTTTAGTAGTGTGGGTCGTTTATTTATATTTTATTTATTGTTTTTTAATAAATTTACTTATTTTAATTGGAGGTTAATTACTTTACAATATTGTATTGGTTTTGCCATACATCAACATGAATCTACCACGGGTATACACATGCTCCCCATCCTGAACCGCCCTCCACCTCCCTCCTTGTAGCATCCCTCTGGGTCATCCCAGTGCACCAGCCTTGAGCACGCTGTCTCATGCATCAAACCTAGACTGGCGATCTGTTTCAGATATGATAATATACATGTTTCAATGCTATTCTCTCAAATCATCCCACTCTTGGCTTCTCCCACAGAGTCCAAAAGACTGTTCTATACATCTGTGTCTCTTTTGCTGTCTTGCATATAGAGTCATTACTACCATCTTTCTAAATTCCATATACATGTGTTAGTTTAGTGTATTTGTGTTTTTCATTCTGAGTTACTTCACTCTGTATAATAGGCTCCAGTTTCATCCACTTCATTAGAACTGATTCAAATGTATTCTTTTTAACAACTAATACTCCATTGTGTATATGTACCACCGCTTTCTTATCCATTCATCTGCTGATGGTCATCTAGGTTGCTTCCATGTCCTGGCTGTTATAAACAGTGCTGTGAAGAGCACTGGGGTACATGTGTCTCTTTCAGTTGTGGTTTCCTCTGTGCATATGCCCAGCAGTGGCATTGCTGGGTCATTAGGCAGTTCTATTTCCAGTTTTTGAAGGAATCTCCACACTGTTCTCCATAGTGGCTGTACTAGTTTGCATTCCCACCAGCAGTGTAAGAAGGTTCTTGAAGAGATCTCTAGTCTTTCCCATTCTGTTGTTTTCCTCTATTTCTTTGCATTGATCGCTGAGGAAGGCTATCTTATCTCTTATTGCTATTTGTTGGAATTCTGCATTCAGATGCTTATATCTTTCCTTTTCTCCTTTGCTTTTCACTTCTTTTCTTTTCACAGCTATTTGTAAGGCCTTCCCAGACAGCCATTTTTGCACTTCTTTTCCATGGGGATGGTCTATATCCCTATCTCCACAGTTCATCAGGCACTCTATCTTTCAGATCTAGTCCCTTAAATCTATTTCTCACTTCCACTGTATAATCATAAGGGATTTGATTTAGGTCATACCTGAATGGTCTAGTGGTTTTCCCTACTTTCTTCAATTTAAGTCTGAATTTGGCAATAAGGAGTTCATTATCTGAGCCACAGTCAGCTCCTGTTCTTGTTTTTGCTGACTGTATAGAGCTTCTCCATCTTTGGCTGCAAATAATATTATCCATCTGATTTTAGTATTGACCATCTGGTGAAGTCCATGTGCAGAGTCTTCTCTTGTGTTGTTGGAAGAGGGTGTTTGCTATGGCCAGTGCATTCTCTTGGCAAAACTCTATTAGCCTTTGTCCTGCTTCATTCCATATTCCAAGGCCAAATTTGCCTATTACTCCAGGTGTTTCTTGAGTTCCTACTTTAGCATTTCAGTCCCCTATAATGAAAAGGACATCTTTTTTGGGTGTTAGTTCTAAAAGGTCTTATAGATCTTCATAGAATTGTTCAACTTCAGCTTCTTCAACGTTACTGGTTGGGGCATAGACTTGGATTACTGTGTTATTGAATGGTTTGCCTTGGAAAAGAACAGAGATCATTCTGTCGTATTAGAGATTGCATCCAAGTACTGCATTTCGGACTCGTTTGTTGACCATGATGGCTACTCCATTTCTTCTAAGGATTCCTGCCCGCGGTAGTAGATATAATGGTCATCTGAGTTAAATTCACCCATTCTAGTCCATTTTAGTTTGCTGATTCCTAGAATGTCAACGTTCACTCTTGCCATCTCCTGTTTGACCACTTCCAATTTGCCTTGATTCATGGACCTAACATTCCAGGTTCCTATGCAATATTGCTCTTTACAGCATTGAACCTTGCTTCTATCATCAGTCACATCCACAACTGGGCATTGTTTTTGCTTTGGCTCCATCCCTTCATTCTTTCTGGAGTTATTTCTCCACTGATCTCCAGTAGCATATTGGGTACCTACCAACTTGGGGAGTTCCTCTGTAGCCAGCTGAATAAGTTTTAGCAGAAATGATTCTTAAATTATGAGACCATCAACAAATAAGAAATTATTTCCAGTTTCAGATCACAGGAAAAACATGTGTCAAGACATGAGTGATACAAGAGCAAGTTAACAAGTGTTTGTGTGCTGTTTTAATGGGAAATATGATGAAGGGTGAATGCTAAGAAAATAGTTTCAGTACAGACAGACTCGATAACCAAATCAGTTTCTGCCTAATCTGGGAAAGCATTCATAATGCATATATCTGCATGATAATGCACCAGCCACTTCCTATCCCACAAGCAGCAGGACTTCATTTAAACGAATGCTTTATTTTTTCAAAGGACTGTTGTTAAGGTCAAACTCAATTACCTCAAGTTAAAACTCTGCTTTCCAAGATGGTTACATAATCATAATGCCTCTGCCTTTCCAGAGGCGACTGGACGCAAGGTCCCAGCCACTTGGCATTGAAATGAAGGGTCCCCGGGGTGATTTTCTTCACATGCAGGTGTGCTCCAGTGCACAGGGCCCTGTCTCTGGAATCTGGCTCAGTATGTGAACAAAGAGAAAAACTAACTTGCCCTTTGTCCTCATGAGAGGAAACCTTGTGTCAAAAAACATCAGCCTTATTTCCAAGCTGAAATTGCCTAAACCGAAAGCTTTAATTGTCAGAGGCTGTCCTACATTCTAGAATGTCCTAAGCTCTGGAGTCTCACTGCCACTGGAGATTCACAGCGATGTGGAGAAACCATTCATGTAAAAGAGGCCTGTCCTAAAGGACATGTCACCAAAAATTTTAGAAAAGTGTATCTCCTATAACACAGTCTGTATGCCTGTGTCCCCCAAAGATTATATCATAGAACTGTTCTATTGAACCTCAAACCCTGGAAAAACAATACAGTGATTTATCCTGACCAGAGATATTTCCATGTTCTCATAGAAAATTTGAGTTAGATGACCATCGTGGGAAGTTAAAGACATTCAGAGTAAAAAGATATTTATTCTGAATACAACATTACAGATATAAATATGTTTTTTATGTTTTATTAGCCGTCTTTTTGGATAAAGGACAGAAATGGCATGGACTTAACAGAAGCAGAAGATATTAAGAAGAGGTGGCAAGAAAACACAGAAGAACTGTACAAAAAAAAATTATGTCCAGTGGTTTTCAGCAAAGGAGGTAGTGATCCGCAGAGCCGTTTGGAAATGTACTCAGGCCCTGATGGCTGAAACAGTGGTGGGCGGGGACAGTATTGTCAGTGGGCAGGGAATGAGGAAGGCAAACATCTTGCAAAGTGAGGGATGTTCTCTCCCCACAGAGGACTATCACTTCCCATCTGCCATTAACTCCCGCACTGAGAAAGCTCCTCCCACTTGCCATTCTTCTCATTCCTGCCAGAACCCCACAAAGTAGATGAATCATTCTTGCAATACTTTCCACACAGTGCCCTCTACTCAGCTCTGCTTTAGGATGAAGGCTGTTGTGTATTTCCTCGGCTTTAACCTGTAACAAAAGACTGTCTTCTAGGGCAGGTACCACCTACCTGTAAGGCTCTTGTACTCTCAAAATTGTGATAGCTAAAGCAGGGCCACGCAGAAGTCTGAGAGAAATGATGTAGTTTTTCCCAAGGTGACACGTATAAGATGGAGGACCTAGATCTACTGGACTCCAAAGACCATTTTTCTACACTCCAACAAACTGCCTCTCAAGCAAATGATATTAATCTCCATGTAACAACAGATGCTCCATTCTAAGCACTATGGAAAATTCAAAATAAAATGAAAGCACAGTCTCTGCTCATAGGAAGCTTACATTCTGCTTGGGCCTACAAGACTACAAATCTGACACAAGTTCCAGTGTGTGTGTGTTTTTTTCCCCCACACTAAGTGATCCTTGGACACCAGCTAAGTGTCCTATAATTCAACTCTTTTCTGACAATTTCTAGCCAGAGACAGCATTGCCTAGCAATACACAATGAGCACTTGTCACCTATGCTTCTGGACCATTGCCTTTAGGTTGGAGGTTTTATAGCCTTCCCTGGGAAGGGAACAAGACCCTCCCCTGTCCTCCTCTCTGCACTTGATTAGTTTACTAGAACAGTTCACAGAACTCAGAGAAACATTTTACTTACTAACTTAATGGTTTATTATAAATGTATATAACTCCGGAATAGCCAAATGCTATGTGAGTTTGAGTGAACTCTGGGAGTTGGTGATGGACAGGGAGGCCTGGCATGCTGTGATTCATGGGGTTGCAAAGAGTTGGACATGACTGAGTGACTGAACTGAACTGAACTGAGGTATGTGGAAAGGAGAGAAAGCTTCCATGTTCTCTGGGCTCAATACTCCCCACATCTCCACATGCTCTGCAAACAGGAAGCATTCTGAATCCCAAATTTACATATTGACACCCTTACCACTAGTACTTAAGAAAGTGACCTTATTTGGAAATAGAATCATGGTAGATATAACTAGTTAATATGAGGTCACCCTGAAGTAAGGCAGGCTTTAATCCAACATGGCTGGTGGACTTATAAAAGGGGAAACTTGGACACAGGGAGCAGGCTCTATGAAGATGAAGGCAGAAATTGGGGTGATATTGTCACAGACCAAGGAAAGGCCAAAGATTATCAGCAAATGAGCAGAGCTAGGGGAGAGACCTAGAACAGATCTTCCCCTTCAGCCCTGAGAAGGAAACAACCCTGCCTCACCTTGATCCTGGACTTTCCATCTCCAGAAGGCATCCAGTCTGTGGCACTTTGCTAGGGCCATGCAGTCATCCAGTCTGTGGCACTTTGCTAGGGCCATGCTAGGACACTGATACATACCCCAAATTTCATCTCAGTGTTTACTGCCAGAGGAACAAAATCTGTGACAATATTATTTTAATAAAAAATTAAACTGAAAATGTTAAACAATAATGTGGCCCCCCCTAAAGAGCAAAAAAACAATCTAAAACAAGGTTTCATGTGGACTTTTACATTAATATGTAAGATTGCCGGGAAAAATATCAATAACCTCAGATATGCAGATGACACCAGTCTTATGGCAGAAAGTGAAGAGGAACTAAAGACCCTCTTGATGAAAGTGAAAGAGGAGAGTGAAAAAGTTGGCCTAAAGCTCAACATTCAGAAAATGAAGATCATGGCATCTGGTCCCATCTCTTCATGGCAAATAGATGGGGAAACAGTGGAAACAGTGTCAGACTTCATTTTTCTGGGCTCCAAAATCACTGCAGATGGTGATTACAGCCATGAAATTAAAAGACACTTACTCCTTGGAAGGAAAGTTATAACCAACCTAGACGGCATACTAAAAAGCAGAGACATTACTTTGCCAACAAAGGTCCATCTAGTCAAGGCTATGGTTTTTCCAGTAGTCATGTATGGATGTGAGAGTTGGACTGTGAAGAAAGCTGAGCACCGAAGAATTGATGCTTTTGAACTGTGGTGTTGGAGAGTCTCCAAGATCACTGCAGATGGTGATTGCAGCCATGAAATTAAAAGACGCTTACTCCTTGGAAGAAAAGTTATGACCAACCTAGATAGCATATTGAAAAGCAGAGGCATTACTTTGCCAACAAAAGTCCATCTAGTCAAGGCTATGGTTTTTCCAGTAGTCATGTATGGATGTGAGAGTTGGACTGTGAAGAAAGCTGAGCACCGAAGAATTGATGCTTTTGAACTGTGGTGTTGGAGAAGACTCTTGAGAGTCCCTTGGACTGCAAGGAGATCCAACCAGTCCATCCTAAAGGAGATCAGTCCTGGAAGTTCATTGGAATGACTGATGCTAAAGCTGAAACTCCAATACTTTGGCCACCTCATACGAAGAGTTGACTCACTGGAAAAGACTCTGATGCTGGGAGGGATTGGGGGCCGGAGGAGAAGGGGACGACAGAGGATGAGATGGCTGGATGGCATCACCAACTCGAAGGACATGAGTTTGAGTGAACTCCGGGAGTTGGTGATGGACAGGGAGGCCTGGTATTCTGCGATTTATGGGGTCACAAAGAGTCGGACATGACTGAGCAACTGATCTGAACTGGATATGGGGGCAAGATTATTTGGACTAAGCTACAGGTGGGTTGTGAGGTATAGACATTTAATGTGGAATCAAAACATGTTAGAGCTGGGAGAAACCGTAGGAACCCTCTGGACCAGTCATTTCCAAACCTCCAGGTGTGTAAGAATCATTTAGGGAACTGGGTGACAATGTAGACTCCCAGGTCTTATCCCAAAGATGCCAGTTCTGGGAATCTGCTTTGGTTCTAAAGCAGGAAAATGCTTAAAACACTACTTAATCCAACTACTGTGGTGCACAGTAGAGGAAGTTGGGAACCAGGGAAAGTAAATGCCATGCTCAGGGACACATTGGAGAGTATTATCAGACATAAATCCATCAGCTGGACAGAGCACTTGAAGGCTCTATCATCCTAAGATGGTAGGAAAACTGCTATTTACTACCTTCCTTGACTGAATAGCCTGTTTGATACCACAATGGTAATTGCTTTTGCTAGGAACAAAACACATTAGTTTCTGCCCTTAGTTATGTGGAAAACACATTTAAGCATAATTTGAATGCCTTTTCTGTCATAGGAATCCACTTATAATTACACAGCATTCACAGTGAATCAGGAAGGCTGGATTCTAGTCCCCCCCTTTGCCGTAGGATTCTTTTAGGCAAGTCACCCTCTCACTTTTACTTCACGTGTTGATGATGATGAAGCCAGGCTAAGAGACACCTAATATCCCTTCCAGACCTGAAATTATGAGTTTTACCACAGGCAGAAATATCCAGCTTGTTCCTTCCATTTTCGTCACTTAATTGTTATATGAATGATAGTAATTACATATACTAGTAGTTCATGGTGAGTACTAAGTACCAGACAGTGTCCTAAGCATGTTATGTAATTTTTTTGCACTTAATTCTCACAATAACTCCCTGTTATTTTATCCATTTTTTTCAAATGCAGAAACTGAGGCAAAGAGGTTGATTAACTTTCCTAAGATTACATAATTAGTGTGTTGCACAGGCTGGGAAGAAATCAGATGATGGGGGAAATAAGAGAAGCAAGATATTATGAAGATATAATACATTTAAATATTAGTGTTTTGTCAGCATTTTTCTTTGCCCTTTGCCTTTCCCCCACTAGAACCTCTGGCCTCTTCTGAAGTAAGAACTCCAGATCCAATGCTGATTAACAGAGGCTCAAGTTGGAAAGATACTGCCCTTTCCTTTAATTCTTTTGTTATTGTTCAGTCACTAAGTTGTGCTCGACTCTCTGCGACCCCATGGACTGCAGCATGTCAGGCTCCCCTGTCCTCCACTATCTCCTGGAATTTGCTCAAGTTTATGTCCATTGAGTCGGTGATGCTAAGATACATTGATTCTTTATTACTTAATTACTTCAAAACAATAATAATAAACACTGCTACCATCATATATATCCATGGAATCAATACAGATATTGATGATGTAACACAAAAATTCAAAGCTCTATAGAAGTCTTTTACATCCTTTTAAAATTCCCCTTTCTAGTTTAGGATAATGAGCTAGACTTTTAAATCCAAGACAAAATTATGTGAACATTATACTTTATATTAAGCCAATTAAACTTAACAAATAGAGTTACTATCTAGCAATATGAAGAGGATCAACAGCCTGAGACTACCGATTTAGGATTATATGATATCTGACTACATTTTTAAAAGAATTTCCTAACATTTAACTCTAACAACTCTTAAGAAACTACACTAATATCCTCCAGCTAAGGTTCAAATACTTGTCTTCTAGAAGAAGACTAGAGATGCGTTGTATCCCATAGCTAAACCCTTTGGTGAAGAAATATCTTCTTGTCTACATTGTTTTCTTCTGATTATCTATGAAAATCTGTGCTTGTCACTAATAAAGCAAAATTTCAAAGCACTCAAAACCATCTTTTAGGAAAAAAATGGATATATGCAATTTCTTGTGAAAATTCCAGACTGTACCAAAAAAAGGAACAAGACGCCAAAATGAATTCTTTGCATTTGTGCAGTATCTTACAGAGAGTAGGCATGGTCTATTTTTCCTTATCTTTCATTGTAAGAGTTTATATTAAAGAAGTGGATTTTACTTCAGCCTAAATAAGTTGGATGAGAACAAAGGACTTTCTTCTTTAAGAGTACCTCACATTTGTTTAGTATTTGACATGTCCTTCCAAGTGCACTATATCATTTGGTTTTGCAACAAACCTTATTAGAAGTCAGCCAAATCTACAGAAAAAAGAAACAAGCTGAGAGAGGTTTTACAGTTGGTAAGCTCACCTAGCTAGGAAGTAGCAAAGTTAGACTTCAACTTAGGTTTCTAATTCCACATCCTGTGCCTTTCACTTTCCTTCCAGGCCATACGGAAGCCTGTCTCTCACACCACATCTTTCAGGGTAGTTTGTCAACTGGGTTTATGTTACAATAAAATATAACTTTCCTGCATGATTCCTTGATCTTGAACTGTTGTAGCTGATCAAGGCCTATTTGTTGCCAGAGCATAAATGGAGGAAAATAATATACTTTGATCTCTTTACACATAATCTATTTTCAAGCTTCAGTTCCTGTAGTATATACTTGCTAAATATCATTGAATATTAAAGTGGCAGAAAAATACTTTACCCCATTTATTTTCTCCCTCAGCTAGAATGGCCAAGAAGAAGCAAATAAATTACAGTTGAATTTATAGTAAGAAATGTTATCGCCAGGAAATTGTCAGATGTGATGTTATCATTTTTGTAATTACAAAAGAAATATCCATTCCACTGGAAGTTACCACAGTATGGAAGTAATTGCTATGCTATTACAGAATAGTTGTGTGATATGGTTATTCTTTTCAAACAAACTATAAATTAAGTACTAAACATAATATAATTTATAATGAAAAACTTAACATGGCTTAAAGTAGCTACCAAATTTGAGTGGCGCTCTGTGGTTGTTGCAAAGTAATTACATAATTATTTAAGCCTCACAAACTTAGAAATTACAAAGTACTTATGAAATGCATTACCACGAGAAGTTAAATGGAACCTAAAATAGTTACTAGCCTAATTTGGGTAATGTTTTCTGTGTGCTAAATGGCAATTCCATCATTATCTTTTTTTGTGATAGCATCTAACGTGTTTTAACAAATGCTTTTCATTTGTCTTTATTCATAGAATCCTAGATTCTCCATGTTGGAAGAAAATATCTAAACCAAGTTTTCTACCCTATAAGCCTCTTCTACAACATTCAAGACAACTTATTACTGGGCTTCTTGAGTCAAGGCAGCCCAAAGCTCCATAAATTAAAAAATAGTCAGTGAATTGGTTAGGAGTCTTTGGTGGCATATGACAGGTGACCAACTCACTCACACTAGCGTAAGGGAAAGAAGATATTTACAAGTTCAGGTACTTGAAAAGCCCAAGGTTGCTGGCTTTGAGCCTGTGAGATCTAGGTGTTACACAATGTTCTAAGTATTTTATTCTTTTAGATATCTGCTTGAGAGTCTCTGTTGGCTCTGTTCTCAGATAGGCTCTCCCTCTGTAAGATGTCTGTCAGAAGATTCATGTACCACCTACTGACTCAGACATTGTAGTAGAGAATTTCTGTTTCCCAGTAGTTTCAGGAAAGACCTGGAGTATTCTGACTGGGATGTTCTGCATCATATGCCTTTCTCCGAATCAATCGCTGCATATTGTTCATGGGTCACATAAGCATCCATCTCTAGAACCAGGAGGGTAGGGTCTTTCCCAAAAGAATACTGTGATCCTGTTAATGAAAAAAGAAAGAATGAACACTGAGTGGAGAAACACAACAGATGTCCACGACAGGCGAGATTTATTACTCTTCCTCTAATAGAGATATTTCTCTTCTTCCTCTTTTATAGTGGGGGGACCTCTGGGAGTTGAGTTCTGGTGAAAATAAAATGGTTCCGGTCAACAAATTGGTCCAAGCTGGAAGCTGACATCTGTACTGTTGGCATTTATCATGAGCACACCAGAAGGGTAATTACAAGTTTACAGAAGCACTTCTTTCTTCATCCAAAAATGCAGTTACTCTGGACACAATGTTCTTTAGCCTCAATTCACAGAGCATTGATTCACTAGAACCAATCTTTCAAAAGTACTTAAAATTTTCTTTTGTCTTCTTTTTATCTTTTTTTTTTTAATATCTGCTTCAGTTTTATTGATTATGCCAAAGCCTTTGACTGTGTGGATCACAACAAACTGTGGAAAATTCTGTTTCTCTCTTTTTTTTTACTTTACAATATTGTATTGGTTTTGCCATACATTGACATTCTTTTTAAATAGTAGTTGTATGACTCAGGATCTCTGCACACACCATTCATCGTCCACAGAACACTCTGGTGTACCACAAAGCTCTGCTATACATGCTGATTATCTTAGAATCATGGTGTAGAGGGAAAGAGCATCTTATGATCATAAGGATGAAGGTGTAAATTGTGCAGTGCTAGAGAAGGTTGCCATTCTCGTTCTCAAGTGTAGCAGGCAACTGTTGTTCCTTCTGGCTGCCAAGCATCTAAACCCAATGGGCAATGATCTGTCTTACGGGTTTTGATGGGAGGCACAGATATCTGTCACTACTGAAACAAAAAATGCCACCAACTCACTTTCCCAGTCCCCCTTGCAGCTAGTATGTGGGCATGTGAAGTAGGCTCCCTAGGTAGTACTAGTGATAAAGAACCTGCCTGCCAATGTAGGAGATGTAAGAGATGCAGGTTCAGTCCTTGGGTTGGGAAGGTCCCCTGGAGGAGGGCATGGCAACCCACTTCAGTATTCTTGCCTGCAGAATCCCAGGGACAGAGGAGCCTGGAGGGCTACAGTTCATAGTGTCGCAAAGAGCCGGACACAGTGAAGTGACTGAGCACGCTCACGACCTAGGGCTTAGCAATCACATGCATCTACTCTGGTCTTTGACTAGAGGACCAAAGATGCAAGCAATAAAGCTTTGAGACAAAGTTCCTCTGGCAACAGAGGCCGCTGCTAGGAGATCAAGTTCTCAGAGCAACAGAGCAGCAGGTCTAACAGCTGTGTTCAGTGTCTGAGGTCATTTGTGTCCACAGCTTAAGTGGCTGTTTAGGGTTCAGCAATAGCAGTTCCAGGGCCATCCTCCCTGGACTCATTTCGCAGTGCAACTTTGGTATTATTTTTTACTGCAGTGTATCTGAACTTGTATTTTCAGCATGCCCAGAGTTTCTATGAGCTTCTTATCGTCTTTTTTCCCCGCTAAAGTAACCCCGAATCAGTATTTGTTGCTTGCATCCAAAAATCAAGGTTGATATAAAAGTTCTCATCTTATGTAGTTTAGAAAGATTTTCCAGCATGCTGGTTAAGGGGATAGGCTGAAAACTTGTCTTTCACATAATAACTCTTTGTTCTTTGTGTGGTGGCATGGTTTCTGAGTTATAAGAAACATTTGCTCTCATAGAGGGATGAAATAGGGAATTTATATTTAAAAACTAAAACTCTGTCATGAAGAACATTTGAGTATTTAAGAATTTTATAATTTTCTAATCTATTTAAGCAAGTTTATCAACAATAGTGGCCTTAATAAAGGATTGGGGATAACAGCTTGGTGAAGTGACATATTAGATGGTTTGGGGGAGGGGCTGCCCTCCGGTGGCTTAGCTTACAATTTTGATCACTGTAAAATGTAGAAACATTTGTTGATAGTTCCCATCATTTACAATTTAGTGGGACTAATGGGTCTGATCAGACGTTGGTCTAAAGGTGTGGAACAGAAGGGAAAGACATATGAATCTGAAGAGGGAATGGGGGGATCTCAGAGCTGAATTGGAAGGAGCACAATATACACAGGTGCCTGAGCCACTCTGATGAGCAGAGTCAATTTTCTGTCATACCTTCACTCTCTAAAACTGGTGATTGGCTACTGTCTTGCTATGGAATTTTACTGAGAAACCAAAAATGTATGTGCTTATTTACCTATAAGACTATAATTAAGGCAGAAAATGCTCCCCCAACTCTTACAGGCATACAGCCCCAATACTCACAAAATTGTACAAGAAATTGGAGATGACAGCCATGGTAGAAGGATTGAGAAAGAAGAGGGAGGAAAAAAGCCCATGTTACTAAGTTAATAACCAGAAGAACATCTAAATAGGGGCCATTCCCTTACAATACCACATACTATTTCTTAAACAGAGTTATTCTGTGGTTTGTAATCAAGTGTCTGAATTCTGAATTTATAGGCCCCAGGATGGTAAATGTGGTTATATGGTATTTAGCAATTTTGTGTGGTGCTGCGCTAAATATGGAAAAGTCAGAAAAGTATTTCAGTGCTTTTCCTTTGAGTCTACTCTGAAAGCTGGGTTGAGTAATGGCAGGAAAAAAAAAAAACAAAAAAAAAACCCGCCAGCCTGGTAAGGGGCAATCAAGTTTATCTGCTTTGGAAACTTTACTTTCATTTCAGGAATATCTCTTTAGAATATGTCTAAATTAACTTCTTCCTTTTTAGCTCATGAAATTGTAATCATTTCTCAAAATCTTGAAATACCTAATAAATGGAGAATTTCTGCTCAATATACCAAAATGATGTCCTGATAGTTACAGTCAGATCAAGAGTTATAGATGAAGTCTCCTCACCATCCCTAGAGGTTTTAAGCACAGAATAAAGGCTCATTAGCTAGGGTGTTGGGATTCTAAAAAGCATTTCCCAAATGTTTGGGGGCCAGGACACACTGAAAATGACTTCCAATCTGGCTGTCTGGGGTTCAGAGGTTTGCTCTGCAACTCACTGATACGGAATTTGAAAAAAATTCAGTGACCTGTAACAACCCTTGTAAACTTCTATGGACTGCCAAGTCTGGGATTACAGATTTGATAGAAAATTAAAATGTTCTATATCAAATCCCACTCTTGCAGGATCTGTGGCAATTTAGAAATACCCAAACCAATAATATTTTAAAGTATCTTTAAACTCAGTTTAAAAAAAAATCAGGCAAAGCATTAAATGTATTTCTTCCAGAATCACACTTCATTTTTGTTCCTAAATCATATTAATGTATCCCAATTTTTCACCATTTTCACCATACTTGGTCTAAAAGTCTTTATTTTTTAAACTCGAATTCATCCTGAAAGTAAAAAGATTCATTACTTTGAATGTATTAAATTAGTATGACTTAGGTTTTAAAGACATTTCTAAATAAATGTTTTGAGTCAACATAGCAGAATAAGAACATGAGCTTTATTCTCAAATTGAATTTTGACCAACCACTGGCTCTGCCACCAGCTGACCAAGCTGTTGCCCTTTGGGGACAAGTTACTCTATTTTCTCATTTATACAATTAAGATAACAATGTTTACCTCCTATGAATGCTATAAGATTAGAGGTTGTAAAGCTTTCATAGCAGAGTCCAGCACATGGTAGGCATTCAATAAATTATAACAAAACAAAATTGGCAATATGATCTTCCTAAATGTGCACTTACCTAAGGTAACCACTTGGAGAAAAAATAATAGTTGTTTACATATATATAAGTTGTGGTGTGGTGTCTTAAAGAATCAGTCTTAAATCATTGTGATTAAATTGATTGTGAACTGTTGAGACCCTCTTAAATGGATATTTCCTAAGAAAGCCCTCCATTTCTAGTTCATGTATTCATCAACTGAGTCAACAACACCCTTAAACACACTCATCACAGCAGTTTATTTGAAATGTCTGCAAGGTAGTTAATTTCAGAAGAGTGTTGCCACATTAGCCTATCATTTCTCTCTCAACTAGAGCTCCTGAGAACAACTGAAATTCTAGTCAGGTATTCACACCATAGAGAGCTACAACCCACCACGACATAAAACAGTTGAAGCTGTGCTTATCATATGATGATGGCAACTACATTTTCCCTTCCTCCAGTGTTCCTGGCCTTGACCTAGGTCATCACTAGTCCTAGAGATGGCAGGCATGTTGGAAGTTCTTCCACTGGAGGTTCTTAGCTTCTGTGGCTGCTCTCTCCCTTATGTCCTTGCTTCCAGAGGACATGGAAGAACTTCAGCCTGCCCTCAGCCCTGCACCTGCCCATCTTCCCTGAATTATAGACAAAGCCCGCTCATTCTTGGGGGAGGTATCTTTCTTCACTATCCTCATGATCTCCTGTTCCTTAGCTGTAGACAGTCAGTCCTCATCTCCCATTGTTAGTCCTCTTGGCCTCTGCCCATCACCCCTCTCCACAGCACTTAGCAAAGTCATGCTACCCATTGGTTGAATATCTGCCATTTTTCATGACATAACTTCCTAAGCGTTGTGGTGCATGGGGATGATCCGGAGGGATGATGTGGGGTGGGAGCTGGGAGGGGGGTGGTTCATGTTTGGGAGTTCATGTACACCCGTGGCGGATTCATGTCAATGTATGCCAAATCCAATACAGTACTGTAAAGTAAAATAAAGTAAAAAAATAAAATAAATTTTTAAAAAAAGAAAGAAATTTTGGAAAGCAAAAAAGAAGAGAAAATAATGTGTGCCCTAGGGAGACCTGGGCAGATTCTACAGAGACGCTAGGACTAGAAGATGAATAAGAACATAACAAAGGAAGGAAAAAATGAAGTTTTGGCAGAATAAATAAAGAAATGTCAAAGGCATGAAAATCCACAGAGTATGAAAAGAATGGTCACTGTGAACAATGTGTTGAATGTGTTGTTGTTGTTCAGTTGCTAAATCATGTCAACTCTTTGCCTTGTGTTGAACGTGTGGTGAAGAATAACTGGAGATGAGACTGGGAAGGGACTTTGGAGTCAAACCATAAGGAGCTAAATGGGCCAATCTCAGGAGTTCATATTTACACTGCAGTCAATAGGAAATCATCAAAAATGTTGGGCACAGCAGAAACAAGACAGAGCTGCAATGTGAAGACGAATGTGCTTGCACTGGGTCAAATTAAGAAGGCAAGTCTAGAGATAAGAAAATTAGTCAAGAGTTGAGAAATTCAAGCTAGCAAGAATGAGAGCTTCAAATATGGATGGCAAGGGAAAAAGAGGAAGGGATTGAACCAAGAGACGCATCAAAGGAGAAAATGACAGGGTGAAATGACTAATTGAAACTATGAAAACAGATAGAAGAAGAAGTCAAAGATGATTCTGAGAGGACATTTTAAATTCTTGCATTTTCTCTATAGATAGATAGGTCTATATCATACCACATAAATAGATATAGGCATGGGTATAGATAGATATGGGCTTCCCTGGTGGCTCAGATGGCAAAGAGTCTACCTGCAATGCAAGAGACCTGGGTTTAATACAGCTAAACATAGGTATCTTCACTTACTTCACCTTACCCTTTGTTTAATCTAAACACCTGCATATAATATGCCACCATGATGATGAAGCACTCAGTATTTGCATAATAGGTTAGAAGAGCTTCAAGGAACTCATTATTTTCTCAGAAGAGTTGGGCATCTGGAATAAGTTACAGGGAGGTTATGGAATTTTCTTCCCTGGAGGTCTTTTGCAACAAGCTGGATACCCATCTGTCTGTGAAGGCTTAGGTGTGGTCCTCTCTGAAGCCTGGGAGAAGGCTGCCTTGAGTTCTTGTGATCTTTTCCAGGCCTACAATTCTATGCTTCTACATCATTTTATGGCTTAACCCCAAGGTATATTATTCATTTGATTAAGTAAATAATAAGGCAAAACTTGAAATTTTTATGGACACTGTCATAGAATGTATTCTGGAAATCCTGAAAGTTAACCAGCAAGACCTCTGAATAAATTGTGAATAATTTTATAGGTCAGGATTCCCAGTGTGTTTGATGGAACTAGTACTGTAGTATTCTTGCTCCAAAAAATAAGAACAAAACTTCAGTGTACATTAGTATATAAAAGCTCTAACATTTCCTATAGGATAAAAGCTTTTAAAATATTCACCTAGATTGCATTCCCACCAACAGTGTAAGAGGGTTCCCTTTTCTCCACACCCTCTCCAGCATTTATTGCTTGCAGACGTTTGGATCGCAGCCATTCTGACTGGTGTGAAGTGGTATCTCATTGTGGTCTTGATTTGCATTTCTCTGATAATGAGTGACGTTGAGCATCTTTTCATGTGCTTGTTAGCCATCCGTATGTCTTCTTTGGAGAAATGTCTATTTAGTTCTTTGGCCCATTTTTTGATTGGGTCGTTTATTTTTCTGGAATTGAGCTGTATAAGTTGCTTGTATATTTTTGAGATTAGTTGTTTGTCAGTTGCTTCATTTGCTATTATTTTCTCCCATTCAGAAGGCTGTCTTTTCACCTTGCTTATAGTTTCCTTTGTTGTGCAGAAGCTTTTAATTTTAATTAGATCCCATTTGTTTATATTTGTTTTTATTTCCAGTATTCTGGGAGGTGGATCATAGAGGATCAGGATCCTGCTGTGATTTATGTCAGAGAGTGTTTTGCCTATGTTCTCCTCCAGGAGTTTTATAGTTTCTGGTCTTACGTTTAGATCTTTAATCCATTTTGAGTTTATTTTTGTGTGTGGTGTTAGGAAGTGATCAAGTTTCATTCTTTTACAAGTGGTTGACCAGTTTTCCCAGCACCACTTGTTAAAGAGATTGTCTTTACTCCATTGTACGTTCTTGCCTCCTTTGTCAAAGATAAGGTGTCCGTATGTGTGTGGATTTCGACCAGTGTGTCTTAAACAGCATTAAAAGCAAGCTGAAGAGGTTCGCAGTTTCCCAGATGAACATTTCCAGAGGGCAGAATAAGACCTCTTGAATTCTGAAGACAACCCCTGGAAGTCTGGGCTTGCTGAGTGGGCATGAAGCCATTTATGTATTTGGAGTTTCACGTCTTCCCAAGACTGAGGGGATAGCCCTGGTCTTTACCACCCAGCATGAAGCTGCATTTTTATTAAACAGAGAATGTGTTATCTCTGCCACATTAATATTTCAGCTGCAAGACTGCTTTCTGGAGCAAACACATTTTGGTTTCTAAGGTGCTAATGTAGTAAACATACACTTTGTATTTCTTCGCTCAGAAAACATTTCAAGGAAAATTCTAAATGTCACAGAAGCCCAGTGACATCAGATTAACTTCTGTTCCCACCTCAACAGAATCAGCAGATTGATTAGTCCATAAACATCACGCCCTCGTGTGTCATCTCAGACATGCCACGCCTTTCCAAAGACATCTGGGTTCTCAAACTCCCAGGGCCAAGGGCTACGACACTTTTTAGTGCCCTCAGCTTATCCAGTTTTGAATTATTTCTTCCAAACAGGGTCTTGCCTTCTCATTATAAACAGTCCTTAAAGCAAATAATATAATGAATTCTTTGCACGGTAACATAGGTTCAAACAGCTTTTCAACTTGGACAACCTCATTATCATACATCTTTATTATGTGGGTTTAGATGAGGTGCAGAGAAAGCAATGGCACCCCACTCCAGTACTCTTGCCTGGAGAATCCCACGGATGGAGGAGCCTGGTGGGCTGCAGTCCATGAGGTCACTAAGAGTTGGACACGACTGAGCGACTTCACTTTCACTTTTCACTTTCATGCATCGGAGGAGGAAATGGCAACCCACTCCAGTGTTCCTGCCTGGAGAATCCCAGGGATGGGGGAGCCTGGTGGGCTGCCGTCTATGGGGCTGCACAGAGTCGGACACGTCTGAAGTGACTTAGCAGCAGCAGCAGCTGCAGCAGATAAGGTGCAGGTCCAACCACATTTCTGGATCCTCATGAAGAAATTAAAGAGCAAACAGAGCCAAACAGCTAATTGGGCTGGGGTCCAACATGCCATGAGCCAAAGAAAGAAACATCTCCTATGACTTTCTTTTACTAAAACTTTTTTGTTCTCTGGATCAAAGAAGACTACCATGGGAGCACCTAAAACAGTAAAGGTTTCCATAACAAATGTTACAGTACTTTGAAAAGAAGACGTGTAATGAAAATGCAGCTTGAGGATGAAATTAGAGGGGGAAAAAAAGACTGCATACACTGGTTTTTTATTACAGGATATTTAAGAGACAGCTTGGCAATAAATGTTAACACCTTTCTAATGGCTGGCAATGCAGTTGTATAAAGCCGAAGACTCACCGTGACTTATTGACACAGCTAAGTTTTAAGTGACAATGCTCAACCCAAGAGGGAATGCACCACTCTGAAAAAAAAAAAAAAAAAAAACTGCTCAGCCTCACTCAATAAATGGGAGAGGTACGAGCTACAGTTACAAAGCCACATTAGACATTCTCACCCAGGGGAACCAACAAAAGAAAAGCATGGAATAGGCAAGAAAATCAGTAAAGAGGGAAAATCAAAGTCCAAACCTGTAAATGAGGAGGCCAGGAAAAAATTACCTTCTCTAGGGTATTTATCCTGCATATCAATTAACTTTAAAAAAATAACAACTGCCGTTCATTATGACCCTCTAGGTTCAAAAATAGTGAGAGGGGGGAGAAGAAATTAAAAGCATAACCCTTAGTCCTCATCACAGTTTCAATTTAGTTGAAGAGGAGTGATTAAAACTTGACAGAAGAATAGAAGGGAATAAATAATCATGGGGAAGTAAATTACCCAGCAGTTGCATATGGGCTCAAAGGTTCTGTGTTTATTAACCCATTACTGACCAGTGAAAGAAAGTGAAGTTGCTCAGTCGTGTCCGACTCTTCACGACCCCATGGACTGTAGCCTATCAGGCTCCTCCGCCCATGGGATTTTCCAGGCAAGAGTGCTGGAGTGGATTGCCATTTCCTTCTCCAGAGGATCTTCCCGACCCAGGAATCGAACTTGGGTCTCCTGTGTTGCAGGCAGACACTTTACTGTCTGAGCCACCAGGGAAACCTATTACTGACCAGAGATATATTAATGCCACAGGTATTAGTTTCTGCAAAAAGTCCCCTGGTCAATAACGTGTTGAGTTACAGTTCACTGAAACTGTAATGTAAATTGAATAAATGGATAGATACCCCTGCTTTAAGATGACTTGATACTGTAAAGGTACACATTCTGTTGAAATTCACTCTTCAATGTGATGGAATTCCAGTCAAAATTTCAACTGAGTGTGTACACTTAGTCAAGCATGAATATGAACAGCACAACGGGGCACTGCCTAACCGGCCAAGACAGCTCTGCAATGGAAGAGGAAAGAAGTATGACTGGTCTCTCTCGGATATTGAGACACGGCACCAACTCACGGTAATTAAATCCTGTACTGACTGGCCTGGATAGACAGAACCATAGGGCAGAATAGAAAGGTCTGGTTTGGAGACAAGCACGTGTGGAAAATGAACAGATGATAAACCTGACACCAACCACATCATAAAGACGATAAAGAAAGCTGAGCACTGAAGAATTGATGTTTTTGAACTGTGGTGTTGGAGAAGACTCTTGAGAGTCCCCTGGACAGCAAGGAGATCCAACCACTCCATCCTTTAGGAAGTCAGTCATGCATATTCATTGGAAGGATGGATGCTGAAGCCGAAACTCTAATACTTTGGCCACCTGATGCGAAGAAATGACTCAATGGAAAAGACCCTGATGCCGGGAAAGATGAAGGCAGAAGGAGAAGGGGACGACAGAGGATGAGATGGTTGGATGGCATCACTGACTCAATGGACATGAGTTTGAGCAAGCTCCAGGAGTTGGTGATAGACAGGGAAGCCTGGCGTGCTGCAGTCCGTGGGGTCGCAAAGACTGGACACAAATGAGCAACTGAACTGAACTGAACCACACCACAGTGAATGAATGGACCATAGATGGTGGTAGGAAGGGTGGTTCACTGTATGGAGGAAAACCAAAGTTGATTCGTACCTTATACACTATACAAAGATAGACTCCAAATAGAGTTGAAGGCATGAATGCGAAAACAGAGTGTCAGATTAACAGGAGCTAGGATACTTAATGCTCTTGTGACCAATCAATGAAAGAATTTCTTAAGAAAAACACAGAGGAAAAAGTTTATTAAATGCATCACATAAAAATGAACAAGTTCAACAAATAAAATTAACAAAGGACATCAAGAGCAGACATAATAATAAGATGTGCATGTTATGTGCCTGAGTGCTACCTTATGCCCAAATCTTTGCAACCCCAGAGACTGCAGACTGCCAGACTCCTCTGTCCAAGGGACTTTCCAGCAAGAATGCTGGAGTGGGTTGCCATTTCCTTCTCCAGGGGATCTTCCTGACCCAAGAATAGAACCTGTGTCCCCAGTGTCTCCTGCACTGGCAGGCGGATGACTGAATGGGAAAAGATATTTCCAATGTCCAAGGAGGAATATATGAGGAAATCAAAAAGAAAACTACAAGAATACCGACAGAAAAATTGACAATAGGAAAAGCAATCAGCAACAAGAAAAGGAAAGCAAAAAGGCCAATTAGAAAGTTTGTGAATCTGTTTCTATTTTTTTAAATTCATTTCTATCGAAAAATGTCTAAATATCTTTTTAGATTCTGCATATAAGGGATGTCATATGCTATTTCTCTTTCTCTGCCTGACTTCAGTAGAACAGTTTCTCAAAGACTTAGAGAACAAACTTGCATGGGGCGGGGGAGGAGATTGGAGGTAGAAATAGTCAGGAAGCTTGGGATGGGCATGTACACACTGCTACATTTTGAATGGACGACCAATAAGGCCCTACAGAGCACAGGGAACTCTCCTCAAAGTTCTGTGGTTGGCTGAACAGGAGGGGAGTCTGGGGGAGAATCGGTACACGTATATGTATGGCTGAATCCCTTTGCTGTTTGCTCCAATATAAAATAAAAAGCTTTTTTTTATAAAGCTATTATAACAGCTAGAAAAAATAATAATTAATTGTGGTAGATGTCTATTTAATTCCATCTATAAAAAGCAGTCTTAAAAAATGGAGAATCTTCTAGGAAAATTAATTTAATAAAATGACTTAAGAAAATCAGCAAAATCTGAATAGAGCACTAATCATTCATAGCCAAGAAATGGAAGGTTACCAAATCATTATTTAAAAAAAAGAAAAACCTTCAGAATGAATTTTTTCTATTAGTTCTTTCAAATTATCAAGGAAATATATCTTTTGTGCACAGAAAACTAGTAAAGAATATAGCCAAACATGAAATTGATGCTGAATTGTACTGAGTACATTTTTCACTATCCACTGATATTATTTTTCTCTGAGCCTATTGATTTGATTTATAGCATTTAATAAAAATTCTAATACTTTTGTATTTTTTAAAAGGGCTAGAATGTATACAAACAGTTGTTCAAGTTTTATAATAATTAGAGAAATGTAATTTCATATGACAAGATATCACACAGCAACTAGATTAGAACAAAATGAGAAAGCCAGACAAAGCCAGTTATTGTCAGAAATGTGGCTACGGGACCCATAGCATGCCAACTCTTCCCTGAGTGAGGCTCAGTCAAAGTAAGAGATAACAGGGCTTCTGAGGCACAAGGGCCCTTTAGGCCTGCATGTCCAGCCCAGAAAAATGCCCACACAGGTCCCTTAGGAAACATGGTTCAGAATGTTTATCCACCATCACTTGTGTGCGTGGGGGACTGGAAGCAATGTAAGTATCCACCCCTGAAGGAAAGGAAAAGTCAAAATATGGGAGAGGCTCACTAAAGAGTGTCGAGCAGCAGGAAGAGGGACGATATTAGACACACATGTAGCAACACAGATGATACTTACACACATCCTGCTGAATGTAACAGCAAGAGAAGAATGATGCTCACCTCATAATGCCATTAAAAATATATGCCTGCACCGTGCAAAATGTCTTCCTTCCAAAGATCGCAATACAGAAGAGGAGGAAAGGGTACATTTGCAGTAGAGAAATATACAAACAGTATCCAGAGCCAGGAGCTCAAGGTCACCATCACCAGGGACACAGCCACTTGATAACCAGACACTGGAAATGATGTGACGGGAACAGCACTTCACGTCTGGGATCCTCCCGACCAAGAACCCAGCAACCCCTCTCACCATGAGAAGTACAGCAAACAAACATCCACGGACAGTCCTTCTACCAAACATCTGGCCAGGAACCCTAAGAATTATCAAGGTCATTACAAACAATGAAAGTCAGGCACTTCCCTGGTGATCCAGTGACTCAGAGTCTTTGCTCCCAATGCAAGGGGCCCAGGTTCCAGTCCTGGTCAGTGAACCGGATACCACACATCGCAACTAAGACCCGGCACAGCCAAATAAACACTTAAAAAAAAAAAAAAAAAAAAGCCAGAGAAACTATCACATCTACAAGAGCCTAAGGACGCTCTATGACTAGGTGTAACGTGGAATCCTGGACAGGATCCTAGAGCTGGAAAAGCACATGAGGTAAAACTGAGGAAATCTGAATAAAGAATGGACTTCATCCTTGATGATGCACATTATAAAATAATGATAATGCATCAGTCTTGGTCTCTTAGTTGTGACAAAGGTACCATAGTAACTTGAGACATTAACAGCGGGGGAGATGGGGTCAGGGTTCACAACAGCACTGCATACCGTATTTGTAACTTTCCCATAAAACTAAAACCATGTTAGAATAAAAGTTATGCCAAACTGCACAGAGCAGCGCTGTCTTCAAGAGCCAAGGCAAAGCAGCAACCTAAACGTCTGTCAACAGAGGAATGGATCGAGAAGAGGCGGTAGATACACACCACATGTACATGGAACACCGTGCGTGCACCACGGAACAGCGTGCGTGCACCACGGAACACCGTGCGTGCACCACGGAACATGGAACACCATGTGTGCACCACGGAACAGTGTGTGTGCACCAGGGAACACCGTGTGTGCACCAGGGAACACCGTGTGTGCACCACGGAACAGCGTGTGTGCTGTGCTCAGTCACCAGCCATGTGCGACTCTGTGCGACCCCATGGGCTGCTGCCCACCAGGCTCCTCTGTCCATGGGATTCTCCAGGCAAGAATACCGGAGTGGGTTGCCATGCCCTCCTCCAGGGGATCTTCCCCACCCAGGGGTTGAACCCACGTCTCCTGCCATCTCCTGTATTGGCAGGTGGGCTCTTTTCCACTGTGCCACCTGGGAAGACCACACAATGGAATATTACTCACCCATGAAAGCAAAGAAACAGTGCCGTTTGCAGAGATGTCGATGGACCTGGAACCTGTCATATGGAGGGAAGTCAGTCAGAAAGAGAAACACTTAACCTCACACAATGTCACTTAAATGTGGAACCTAGAAAGCGGGCACCGATGAGTCTATTGACAAAGCAGAAATAGAGACACAGTCATAGAGAAGAAAGAAACAGACACCAAGGCGGGGAAGGGGCGGGGGGCGAGTCGGGAGACTGGGACTGGCGTCTGCACACTGCTGATGCTATCCGTAAAACGGATAACTAATGAGAACCTCCTGTACAGAGCTGGGGACTCTCCCCAGTGCTCTGTGGTGACCTAGGTGGGAAGGAAATCCAAAACAGGAGACGTATGTCCACGAACAGCTGACTCACTTTGTCGTACAGAAGAAACTAACACAACACTGAAAGCAGCTATGCTCCAGTAATAAATTAAAACCCACAAGGCAATACACATTTCAAAGAACATAATGCAAATAAACATGTCAGCCCTAATGAAACGGTTACCAGTGTGGATGCAGGGGAAGTGGGCATAAGAAGTGTCAGTGAAAGGAAAGAGGACGCCTAGCCTTCTCAGAGTCAGAGGGGAACTAAACTCTGGACTCTGGACGGGTGCCCGGGTGAAGCGATGTAGCTAAGATTATCCCTACAAGGCAGCCTCTGACCTTGAGAACACCAGAAGCCCTCTTTCTACCTCAAGGCAGCTCTGCCTGCTCTGAAGATGAGCCAAGTAAACTCACTCCACCAGTACGAAATGAGGAATTTAGCAGGTGGGCCACAAGGGAGCATGAAGGTTTCTACCAAGTGGAAAAAGAACCTACGGCTTTAAAGCAAGGGACAGAATCCCATAGAATCCCCCCAGGTTAAACGCAGGGGCTGCTTTAGGGCCCAGGGAAACTGGCGAGGAAGATGAGAGATATCATCGAGGGCCAAACCTGGAAGGGTTTCATTTCTAGAAGGGACACGTACTACCAGTAAGTTGGTAGCTACAAGGAATTAATGAAAATGGGGGTCAAGTCAGATTTCTGGAACTGGAAGATGGGGAAACATCCTACTGCTGCTGCTGCTGCTGCAAATATTTAGTCTTAAGCCAGTTCTTTCACTCTCCTCCTTCACCCTCGTCAAGGGGCTCTTTATTTCCTCTTCACTTTCTGCCATTAAAGCGGTATCATCTGCGTATCTGAGGCTGTTGATGTTCCTCCCACCTATCTTGATTCCAGCTTGTCATCCAGCCCAGCATTTCTCATGATGTGCTCTGCATATAGATTAAACAAATAGGGTGACAGCAGACAGCCTTGTTGTACTCCTTTCTTGATCTTGAACTGATCAGTTCTTCCATGCAGGGTTCTAACTGTTAATTCTTGACCTGCATACAGGTTTCTCAGGAGATAGGTAAGATGGTCTAGTATTCCCATCTCTTTAAGAGCTTTCCACAGTTTGTCATGATCCACACAGTCAAAGGCTGTAGTGAAGTTGATGAAACAGATAGTATTTACCATCTGAGCCACCAGGGAAGCCCAGGAATACTGGAGTGGGTAGCCTATCACTTCTCCAGGGGATCTTCCCAACCTAGGAATCAAACCGGGGTCTCCTGCATTGCAGGTGGATTCTTTACTAGCTGAGCTACCAGGGAAGCCCCAGTCTTCTTTACATTCCGTTGAAAGTGATGAATATTTTACTTTAAACTTGGCCTGGGGTTAAATGATCTCAGGCTTTAGTGAGTTCTGATTCCTCTCTGGGAAACTTTCTGTGAGTTCCACTGTGTTTATTCATCCTAGAGATGCATGCGGGCAAGGGTTACTTGCAAGTAGAAGAGCTAATCCAGAGTAGCCCTTGTGGGCAGATGTTACTCTGTATTTATTGATTCATTTGGCTTCCCACTTTCAAGTCTTAGAGGTAGGAATGGGGGGAAATGAACTCTGCAGAGAGTGGTGAAGAACAAATTGAAAGGAGTGTGTAAACAAATTGAAAGGTGGGTAAAATAAATACACCTGAAATGGATTTCCCTCTCTTATATCATTAATGATTCTGTGAGTAGACAGTGAATTTTTTCCCATTTTCCAGGTGTCCAAAAATATAGAGCAGTAACTTGACCTGCTGCTTAATATATATAAAAATGTTGATGGTGATGACAATCTAGGTTATGCAGCAATAAACTACAGGTTTCCTAAATAATGACTTTTTTATTACATGTCACTTCTCCCCTGTAAAAAATGAAATTTTGATCACAAACTGATGAACTCTTCCCTACATTATAATTAGCAATACATTAGCCAAGTTGATGTGGGAGAAATTTTATTAACACCATCTACCTTTATTTTTCTGGGTTCTCCATCTCCCCTCTGGGTGTTAGTGTAAGTCTTCTCACTGCTCTCAGCGACCTTTCTTTTTTTGATTCTGTGGAACAGAAAACACATGCTGCAGTGGACACTTAACCAGTTGGTGGTTTGTGGAGAGGAGGGTATTGACCTTGTGACTTACACATTATTTTCTGTTACCTTCTGAGAGAACCGTTAGCAAGTTGAACTCCCAAGTGCCTGCCTCTAGGGGAAGGTATTTAGAATCAGGAAATTAAAAGAAACATTGAGATTATAATCATGCACTGTAGCAGTGATGAGTTTAGAGGACTGCCAGTCTAAAAGAGGTATTCTTTTGTTGTTGTTGTTTGTTTTTTAAAGTCTTTATTCAATTTGTTACAATATTGCTCCTTTTTTTAAAAAAAATGTTTTGTTTTTTGGGGGCCTCAAGGCCTGAAAAATAGCTCCCCAACCAGGGATCAAACCCACACCGCCTGCATTGGAAGGCAAAGTCTTAACCTCTGTACCATCAAGGAAGTCCCTGAAAGTGGTATTCTTTATGGAAAGAACCAGAGAAACATATAGGACTCTTCCTAGTTAGGACTCAGGAATAAAAATTTAACTCACTGCCTAGCGTTGTCACCCTGAATATTTTAGTTGTTTATAATGTTCTCTTTCCCTCTGTCTCTCTGAATCTCAGTCTCTCTATATATATGGTTGAATAACAGATATAAATGATTGAATTTATATATCTATATATAGACATATGCCATTTTGACTAACGAGGAAGATTTTAGGAAGCATGTCTACTTGTATTTGACTCAAATAGCCAAGCAGAATAGACTATGCGAGGGCTGACAACAACCCTCTCTGGTCAGAGGATCATGATTTGAATTGAAGAGCAGTTCTTACAGAGGAGTGAGAACAACACAAATCTGCATCTGACTTCTCAAGTACAAGTTGTGTGATTTCAGTTTACTTATCTTAGGCAATGGAATCACATCACCAACTTTTTTGATCATTGAAAAATATGTATGAAATATTTAGTATGGTGCTTGACACATGAAAATGATCTAAAGGTGTAGCTATTTAAGTATTTTATGCAAATTATCTCTGCTTCTTAAAAGAAAAAGGTATAATTCTCCCAAACATGGATAGTGATACTGGTTTAGTAGATAAAAATATTAAGTAGATAGTGAAAAAGGATGAAATTGTATGTTTTTGTGAAAATGTATAGTGTTTTAGCTTGAAAATTTTATAAAATCTGATATGCCACAACTTTTATTACACAAAAACTTCCTAAATGGGTAAAAGATGAGTTTAAAAATAAAAATATAAAGAAATAGACCTATCCCCAAACAAATTGTATCCACCCACTTACACATGAGATTGAGATTGACTCGGTAGACCTGAGACTGAGCAGGCCCCAGGAGTTGGTAATGGTCAGGAAAGCCTGGTGTGCTTCAGTCCATGGGGTTGCACAGAGTCGGACACAACTGAGAGACTATACTGAACTGAACATACACACAGAGAGAATACACCGTAAAAGTGAAAGTGAAGTCATTATATATATATAGTATTATACTATACATATATATATTCATTTTTAGATTCTTTTCCATTACAGGTGTTTGCAAGATATTGAATATAGCTCCCTGTGCTTACAGTAGGTCCTTGTTCTTTATTTAATGTATAGTAAGTAAGTAAGTAAAGTCACTCATTCGTGTCCGACTCTTTGCCACCCCATGGACTGTAGCCTACCAGGCTCCTCCCTCCATGGGATTCTCCAGGCAAGAGTACTCGAGTGGGATGCCATTGCCTTCTCCAGGGGATCTTCCCAACCCAGGGATCAAACCCGGGTCTCCCGCATTCCAGGCAGACACTTTAACC
>SJYX01014312.1:181831-208562 GCA_006410675.1 Oreotragus oreotragus
ACCCCATGGACTGTAGCCTACCAGGCTCCTCCCTCCATGGGATTCTCCAGGCAAGAGTACTCGAGTGGGATGCCATTGCCTTCTCCAGGGGATCTTCCCAACCCAGGGATCAAACCCGGGTCTCCCGCATTCCAGGCAGACACTTTAACCTCTGAGCCATCAGGGAAGCCACCCAAACTCCTAATTTATTCATAGTTTGTTCTTATACAGGCAATATAGAATTTATTGATCATTCCCTATGGACTGGAGAAATGAATAGAAAAAAAATTTTGTACAAGACAAACAAATGGAACTTAGAGTCTAAAGAATTTGTTCCACAAGCCTGACAGCTCTCAGCCAGTCAGAGATATCATACATTCATTCAGATTTATTGACAGGTTTTTTTTTTGTATCTCCGTATGTGTACAGCATTATGAAAATCACTTGAGGAAAAGACAAAGGTCAAATTAATCTAAGGGTTATTAAATATAGAGATATACTAGAAAAGACAGCTTCTGCTGATCATAGTTAACAATTCAGAAGTAGAAATTGGTTCATACTAAGTGAGTCTAATGGAGATCAGATTGAGGCAGAAATCAAGTGCTGAGTTAATGGTAGATAAACATGGAGATTTATTTATCTGCCCATTTGTTAAACAAATATTTATTGGCACCTCTGTGCCAGGCACTTTTTAAACATCGAGATGTAACTGCAGTCATAAAACACACAATGATCCCTGCCCTTGTGGAGCTTATAAATTTGCTAAATTGATCTGCCTTAGACAGGACTTTTCTGTGTCAAATATTTTTTATAACGTGATTTTCTTTGAGAGATTAAGGCCTGCAAATGTTTCAAGCTTTCTACATGCTGGGGAAACATTCTGAGTGCCATTTACTTTTTTCCAACTTAGAGGAGTGTGATCTCTACCTTATGAAATAATGTGGAGAAATAGAGAATAAAATTGGTAGACCAGAGGGTAAGTTGTGTGCAAACTTCAGATTTCTGAATTAGCCGTGGGGAAAGAGATCTGCAATGATTAGTGATTCCCTAGGACCCACATCCCTTAGGAGGCTGAAATAAGGGCTTGTGAGAGATTGTACCCAGTAATGGGAAACTATAAAGCCTCTTGTTGAGGCCAGTACTGACCATAGTAATCAGCCTGACACTTCAAGTATAATGGACCCAATTAGCTTATAAAATCATGTTGAGGAGAGTTCAGGCCAGAAGCTAAAACCATAAACACAGTCATGCTGTTTTGGCATATCTAAATATGTCTGAGTTTTAATGCTAACATTATGGCTAAAGAAATGCAGAATACCTTCTGGAAGAAGGCGATAGTGGGCAAAGATATAGAAATTTGATTATTAGACAAGAATGATAAGATGTCATGTTTGTTGTCTCTAACTGCAGAGAAATTTGAAGAGGTCTCTAATAGTGGAGTGAATGGATAGAAAGATGGTTCCAACTCAGTCCTGGTTTATGGACTAAGCTTGTCTATTCCCAGTGGCCAGTGTATTCCTATTTTTGACACATGGACACATCTAAATAAAGTATATTGGGTCTGATAGCTTCTTTGGTGGGATAGCATTTTATGGACTCAGATAAAGAAAAAAGGGAAACATTACAAGGTAATAACTGCAGAAATGAAACTAAAAAGAATTTTAAAAAGTTGTTTTATCTTGTATCCACAATATAAATATAAATTTCTGCTAAAATATATAAACTCTTGAGCTTCCCAGGTGGCTCAGTGGGTAAAGAATCCACCTGCAATGCAGGAGATGCGGGTTCAATCCCTGGGTTGGGAAGATCCCCTGGAGGAGGACATGGCCACCCACTCCAGTATTCTTGCCTGGAGAATCTCATAAACAGAGGAGCCTGGTGGGTTACAGTCCATAGGGTCGTAAAGAGTTGGACATAACTGAATTGATTGAGCATGTACACATACTTGTAAATTATCAATAATTTTAAAAATTGGTACTACCAATGTAACTATTATGGCTATGGTTAATCCTATATTTTGAACTATTTAAGCAATTTTTTTTGTTTTAGTATTTGTATGCACTATTGTAGGTGTGCCCTTATATCACTTTTTATTTGTATCATTTTTATTAATTTTTTAATTGATTTTAGTTTTCTCAGGTTCAATTTACTAAATAGTCCTTATCCTCAAATATAAGTGAGTGTACTAAAATTCCTTTGAAATTGGGGTGTGCTAAATTCAATGCTTTATTTCTAGTTTAGAAAGAAAATAACCCTATTAGAATAGTCTTTCAAAATAAATTTCCCAGTGGTCCTGACCAATATCTTCTTTAATTTCCCATTTAATTTTCTTCCTGGTTTCACACAAGGGTCTCTTTCAGTGCTCACCCAACCCTAGTTTCTTTCTCCTACCAATAGAAATAAAGCAGATTATTTTCTCTGAGGTATTATTTTGCATTCATCTGAGTTACATATCTGGTACAAGAACTAAATTCTCTTTCTTTGGTACCATTTATTCTTCTTCATCACGGATGATACAAAATGAGTAGTTCATGGGCAATTCCTCTAAATTAGAGATTGCTTATTGTTACATCTTGAGTTTTCTTCTAGGGTAAGTTTTTAGTCCTAGTAACAAAATTTTTTTGAAGTTCATTGAAAAATTGTTTCTTCAAAATCCTATATATTCTAGATTCATAAAGCTAGATATATTCTGCCAATTGATAATGTATTTTGACAGTGGTTACCAATTTATAAGCTTCCTATAGTCAACAGTATGTCTTAATTTTCCCAAGAAATTCTATGCAGTTATTGTTTTACACGTATTTTTTCCCTCTTATCTTTCCACACCCAGCAAATGCATATTCCACTTGATATGAAATGCACCTATTAAAGAAGTAGCTTTACAGTGTCTTGCTAAGTCACTTCAGTCGTGTCCGACTCTGTGCGACCCCACAGATGGCAGCCCACCAGGATCCCCCGTCCCTTGGACTCTCCAGGCAGGAACACTGGAGTGGGTTGCCATTTCCTTCTCCAATGCATGAAAGTGAAAAGTGAAAGGGAAGTCGCTCAGTCATGTCCGACTCTTCGCAACCCCATGGACTGCAGCCCACCAGGCTCCTCCATCCATGGGATTTTACAGGCAAGAGTACTGGAGGGGGGTGCCATTGCCTTCTCCATACAGTGTATTAGTCGCATGCTTTCTTCAAACAGAAGCACCCGTGTGGCTTTCTGGATGTCAAAAGATAGCATAGCCTTGACAATACTGTTTGCTGCTGCTGCTGCTGCTAAGTCGCTTCAGTCGTGTCCGACTCTGTGCGACCTCATAGACGGCAGCCCACCAGGCTCCCCCATCCCTGGGATTCTCCAGGCAAGAATACTGGAGTGGGTTGCCATTTCCTTCTCCAATGCATGAAAGAGAAAAGTGAAAGTGAAGTCGCTCAGTCTATCCGACTGTTAGCGACCCCATGGACTGCAGCCCACCAGGCTCCTCCGTCCATTGGATTTTCCAGGCAAGAGTACTGGGGTAGGGTGCCATTGCCTTCCCCGATACTGTTTGCTGATTAGCAATTAATTAAGATTTCTAATTTAACTGAGAAGAAATTTATCACATTATTTTAAATACATTTTTTTCCTGTAAATCCAACCTTATAATTATCCCCCTGCCTGTGATTAATATTGAGCCAAGAGCCACAAAGAGGCTCTTACTCATATCTTTTGGAGGACAGAATCAAGAAGGACTGCCCATGTAAAGGTTCTCTTGTGTCGCTCTGAGAGATTCAATGTGCAGAGCAAAACCAGGACATCTTTGTAATAGAGGCTTAAGTTCTGAATTGTTCATACTTATATCCCATGATGTAAGTCTTGAGTGGAAAAGATCTGCCTCCACTCATGAAAGTCAATAAGACAAGATATTTCATCTCCCAGCCTGTCAGTTAATATGCTTTACCCACAAGTGGCAGAATCTCCACCTCAAAGTGTATTAAAAAATAAGTAAATACATTATTCTATATATCACAAAGCTGAGAGAGACTGCAGGAGGGCTTCATGGTGAGGCATTTAAATAGCTCAGTGATGTTGTCAGGGACATAGTTTCTTACCAGCTCTCCATCTTCATTCCACAAACCTGGCTACCTTTTGAGATGGGTAACTTCAGAAAACTCGGCAGCATAACTATGTAACAGTGCCCAGAGGAAGCTGAGATGATTTTTCTGCTCTCCTAAGAGTGAAGAAATATTTCCATGAGCTCACAAGCCGACTTAATCATAATATTAAGTCTCCAAATATTCCTGAACCAATCAGACCCAGTTTCCCATGAGTCACGTGACTGTAGCAGAAGCTGGATATCCGAACAAAACTGTGGTTCCTTTAAGGTGGAATAAAAGTTGAATGAGCTCTTAAGTAAACAGTCAGGGTGTTCACTATTCTCTGCCATCTGACAGCTATTATAGAGGCACTAATTTATATTATCAGCTGCCCCAGGTAAGCATTTCTGTATGCAACCCTGCCCACGCCCTTCTCATCCCCCTGACCCAGAGTAAAATCCTCTCTTTCTCCTCACAGCTCACCCCGTGTACACAGTGTGCCATTTCTTAAGGGCCTTTTTTGAACTGACTCTGACAACAAACATTACCCCCAATAATATGGACTGAGAACACCAGCTCACTCTTCTCAGGAAGGGTGCAGGCTTAAAAGGGGACGGTTATAACGTGAGCTGTGTTCTAAGTCAGCTTCATGGTTGATTCAAAACATATGAACTGAGGATAATGTCTGAGCCCGGATTATAGATAGTTCTGCATGATAAGATGGCCTGTGCCAGACGTTGAGGATCCTGTTATGTTTGATAGAAATAGCCCAGAAGGGAAAATCTTCCCTGTGGTAGAAATTTCAAATGGCCCAGTTAATAGTTCACCTTACTTGAAAGATAGGATGGTGAGAGCTAACTCTAAATAGCAATTCATCAGCTGACACAAATGGCTTATGATTTAACTGGATCATCAGAGACTTGAAAGGGATAAGACTGTACTGTCTTAAAGGATGCCATATAAAACCTAAATCTGTGCATAATATATAATGCTGCTGGTCCCTAGTCAGCATTCATGTAATAAACTGGAGGGAGTGGAGATGCTGGCTCTCATGATTAAATCTGAATCACTCAGGGTTACTTCATACTTCAGATTGTCATACCTCTAGGTTCTCATTTAGTACCGTAAAATGCATGCTTCCACTGTGCAATATATTTCTCCTAAATTCTAAATGACACCTAGAGGTTTCAGCCTTTTAATGCCATTGCGTAAACAGGCCAAAAAAAAAAAAAAAGGAGGGGGTGGGGAGTAGGGAGAGGTTATGGCACTGATTGGAGTGATTGATCTTAATTATTAAGGGGAAATAAGGTTGCTGATAAACAACAGAAGTAAAGAGCAGTGTTTATGAAATTCAGATGACCCATGAGCGACTTCTTACACTGCATTGTCTGGAAGCAACTGATAATGGAAAACCACTGCAGCTTTATGAAAGAAAGTCTCTGAGGGATCAAACCATGGTCAAGGCAGAAGAAGACTTTACTCTCCCCCTCTGGGTTCTGGCTGTTGTAAGAATTAAATTAACATGACACAGATTAACAGGAGAAAATCAAATTGAATTTCATATGTATAGGAACCCCACACCCGAGAGGGTCAGAGACAGAAAAGTGAAATGAGACATACACACAAATCTGAGCTAAGGTATGGGGTAGGGCCTGGGACTTCCAAGGACAGGAGGGTCATCCATAGGTCGGTAGGGGAACAGTTTGTAATTTAGATGTTTGCCCCACCATACAGAAGGGGCCACCTAGATAAAGTTTATCTCCAGTAATAACTCTCTTCTGGGAAAGATCCCCAGTTCAAATTTCCCTAGGTAGTTAAGGGAGGGACCATAGTTCATCTTGAGCCCTCAGGGTCTCAATTACCTTTAGCTCAAAATAAACCTCAAGCAAAAGTGCCATGTTTTGGGGGAGACTTATTCTGACCCCCTACACCACTCAGCAGTAAATAATGTACCTAATAAATTTTTAATCAGCTCAGGAAATGGCTGGAGAAATGGAAACAGAATGGGTAATGGGAAACCTTGTAAATACCTGCAATCTGGTAAACAATTGCAAAAATAGAGAATGCACCCTATCCCCCATGTTTCCTACCCTGTTTGTTGTGTCACGAATAGGAAGATATTTTAAGTAATTGGTCTTTCTTCTTTTCTTTCTTTCTACTGTAAGTGGGATACACAGTGATGGGACAATTTAAAACACTGATACAAAGTCTTTACCAAATACTGAGGCATCACCTAGAGATGGTGACTTATTACAATCTAACATCACCTAGAGATTGTTGAAGATGGTGAAGGACAGGGAATCCTGGCATGCTGCAGTCCATGGAGTCGCAGAGTCAGACATGACTGAGTGACTAAACAAAAACAAAGAGATTGTTACTGTTTATAGTAAGCGAACATGGCTCATTGGTCTTGGACATTTAAATAAGAAAGGATGGATTTGGATATTGGAAAGTCTGTGGTGTGCACTTAATATTTTTGGAACTCAGGATCTAAATAACACCTTTTGAGGGGAGTAGGAGGGGCAATTCCCCACTTGAGTTAATCCTGGTAGGCAGAGGGCCCTGCATTTTACTACAAAATTCATCATAGTCCATATTTTCTCCCTTTCCCTCTAGCCATGACACAGGTGCATGACATAAGCTTGGCAATTAGGGTGTCCTGAGCCTGAGACTTTTTAAATTTCATTTTTAATTGGAGGATAATTGCTTTAGTGTTGTGTTGCTATTTCTGCCATACATCAGCATGAATCAGCCATAAGTATATGTATGTCCCCTCCCTATTGAACTTCCCACCCCATCCCATCCCTCTGCTGCTGCTGCTAAGTCACTTCAGTAGTGTCCGACTCTGTGCAACCCTATAGACGGCAGCCACCAGGCTCCCCCGTCCCTGGGATTCTCCAGGCAAGAACACTGGAGTGGGTTGCCATTTCCTTCTCCAATGCATGAAAGTGAAAAGTGAAAGTGAACTCACTCANCTGCTGCTGCTGCTGCTGCGTCGCTTCAGTCGTGTCCGACTCTGTGCGACCCCATGGATGGCAGCCCACTAGGCTCCTCTGTCCCTGGGATTCTCCAGGCAAGAACACTGGAGTGGGTTGCCATTTCCTTCTCCAATGCATGAAAGTGAAAAGTGAAAGTGAAGTCACTCAGTCGTGTCTGACTCTTAGCAACCCCATGGACTGCAGCCTACCAGGCTCCTCCATCCATGGGATTTTCCAGGTAAGAATACTGGAGTGGGTTTCCATTGCCTTCTCCGGAAACATCCCTAGGAAAGGGCAAAGTTTGGGACTGCAAGGCCAGTGCAGGATGAGGAGGATTTGTAGCAGAAACAGAAAGCAGTTCTACTCTATTTTTCCTATTGTCTCAGTGAAATCTACCACTTGGCAGCTGCCTGTAGGTTTTTCAAGGTGAGGGCAAGGGTGTTTCTATATCTGAACCAGCGGAGTGTGTGGACAGGAGAGGTTTCCCAGCAGCTGGCATCGTGGAGGCACTGACCTCCCCAGAGGCCAGGGAACCTAAAGGATGGGGCGGCGAGCAAGGGGCTGCAGACAGGAAGGGGCAGTTTGAAGGAGGCAGGGGTCCTGCCTGAGTAGGTGGAGCTACGTCTTTGTAACAATGATCCTTGGGGAAAGGGATGGAATTCAAAGTTAGATGGAATTCAAAGTTACAAAAATGCCGCTCAAAATTAAAGCAAAAGGCTCAAGTCATGGGTGATGCCCTCAGCACCTTCTCCAAACACCAGAAGAAACCCGGGCAAAACACGTGGCTTAAAGCAAGGCTCCAACACACTTCCTTAGGTCATCAACCTTTAAGAATCCCCTGCCTGCTAATAATATCTTCTTTAAAAATTGGCAAGCCCAGGAACCTTCCTGGTGGTTCCGTGGTTAAGAATCTGCCTTGCAATGCAGGGGAGATGGGTTTGATCCTTGGTCGGGGAACTAAGATCTCACAGGCTGCACAGCAGCTGAGCCCACGCAATGCAACTAGAAAGACAGTCCATGAACTAAAACAAAAGACCCTGAAAGACATAACTAAGACCCAATGCAGTTAAATTAATAATAATAATAATAAGGTAAATAAATAAATATTTCTAAAAATCCACAAGCCCAGAAGGTTCAGTGACTCGGAAGTCAGAAATTCATATGCTTTCAAGGGAATGCCGAGAATGGAAAACTGGAAGAAAACATGTCACTGTCAACAGCCGGTCAGTAGGAGCCAGGATCTGAAAAGTAACTGACATTCGCTTCACGCACCGAGGGTGCACGGAGAGCATCTTCCTGCTACCAGAGTTTTATCAAGGCTGCCAAGGAGTCATCAGTCAATGCAGTCAGGTGTTTTCTTGACAAGTGGTGATATCATATCATGAGAATCTAAGCCACAATTAAAACAGATAAAACATAGAGGCTCTAGCATGCATTTGTGGAAAGTAAATGAAAGGAAAAATTAAATTGCAGCCACATGGATGGACCTAGAGATTGGCATACTGAGAGAAATAGGTCAAAGACAAATATCAGATGATGTTTATATGCGGGAATCGTAAAAAGGTGGTACAAACTTATTTACAAACAGAAATAGAGTCACGTGTGTAGAAAACAAACATGTTTACAGGGGGCGGTGCAGGGCAGGTGGGGGTGGGGAGAAATTAGGAGTTTGGGGTTGACGTATGTACACTGCTATGTATAAGACAGATAACTAATAAGGAGCTACTGTACAGCACAGGGAACTCTACTCAATCCTCTGTAATGGTCTATATGGGGAAAGAATCACAAAAAGAGAGAATATATGCATCTGGTGACTCAGATGATAAAGAATCCGCCTGCAATGCGGGAGACCTGGATCCGATCCCTGGGTCAGGAAGATCCCCTGAAGGAGGGCATGGCAAGGATAGAGGAGCCTGGTGGGCTGCAGTCCATGGGGTGGCAAAGAGTTAGATGTGACTAACTGACTACCCACAGCAAAGCACATATGCACCTGCATTAATATTAACTGAGAGTCTCTGCTGCATACCTGAAGCTAATACAACACTGTAACTCAACTTACTCCAATAAAAATATTTTAAAAATTAAGTTGCTTTGATATGCATAGATCACTTCAAAGAAAATCAGTCACCTCTGATTCTTCTGAGATGGAGAGTTGGGGAGTTAAGAGATGGGAATAAGGGTAAGAACCTTTCAACATTTTAAAAAATTTGAGCCCTATAAATTTGTCCCCTTCTTCCAAAAAAATGAATAAAATGTTAAAAACAAAGATTAAATATTAATACGTTTATCCCCTGCTCTTTTCCTCAAAGACTTTAAGACGTCGTATCGAAACCACATCCACCTCTAATGCAAAAGGATGAAACAAATAACTGAGAGGTTCAGATTTAAAATAAAACAGGGAAAAGAGCAGCATAGCATACAGGGGTAAAGTGAGTACAAGAAAGGCTCTCACAGAATCCTGTTGCTGGACGTGGCCTTGAATTTGGTGGATAAAGCAAAGCATGAAACAAGATCAGAGTCAGGGGGCAGGTGACAAAGCAGCCTCTCAAGAAGAAGAACAAGGGAGAGCAAAGAGAAATTTCTCTCAAACATCCATCTTTAGCAGATGCTGAACCCAGGGCAGATCCCTAACGTCCGCCTGCAGACGGAAAGCCGCCCCTCTGGGATGGCTCCCAGACCCTTCAGTGTAGGGTGGGTGGACTGCTCACCACCCAGGGGTCCCGGAGCTCAGAGCCTGGGAGACCTGATGGGGGCCGAGAAGGCAGAGCAGAGGTGCGTAGCAGCCCACACTCAGCCATACCGCTCAGAACACAGGCTCCAAACTCCAACGAAGAACAAGATGATGGAGGAGCCGGTGGACGTGGAGTGCATCTCTCTCCACAGATACCTCAGGATACACACCTTCAGACACAGAAGCACGTGCAGGACACCAGCTGAGAGCCGGCAGGGGTGCTGAACTCCAACTAGACCTTGTCTGTGCTTGGCCAATTAAGTCACAGGAGTTGGAGAAAATGTTCTCAGTTAATAGCATCTTATTCCTTTGTCTCTTAAATGACACACGGTGGCTTCAGCTTTCCACGCAGCCTGGAAATGAAGTCGGCACCCAGTTCACAGTGGCCCCCAGGCATTTGATGTCCAGAGTGGCCTCCTACGCATCTGTTTGCCCAAAGCACTCCCTGGGGGATGCGCCTTTCTTCTCTTCCTCTTTCTTCTCCCGCCCACTCTCCACCCCCAACAAACCCATGGCAGTCCCTAACCACCAAGCCCGCTCTAGCATCACAAGCATGTCATGCTCAGAGGCGATGCTTCATGTTCACCAGACAGGTTTCACGTTCCTCCTGGGCACGCAGCTAAACCACCTTGCCCAGCCTCGCATGCAGACAGAAGAAAAGACAGGACTGAACTCCGGCCAGTAGAAGCTGAGTGGGTATGGCATTGTCACTTGCAGGCCTGGCCCCTAAAATGTCCTGCAGAGTCACCCACATTGTCTATCAGTTCCCCAGATGCCAGCTGGACTTGGATACTCAGAGCAACTATCTGTCATCTTTGTCAGGAGCCAAGATGGTGGAGCCTCGGTCAACCTTAGTCCTAAATCGTTGCATGGTACAGAACGCCCTCTGCTAACCCACAGTGGGCTACAACATGGGCAGCCATAACATTTATTTCTAAGATGCTGAGATTTTTGTGACTGCATTTTAGTCTACCTTGTTGGAGAAGACTCTTGAGAGTCCCTTGGACTGCAAGGAGATCCAACCAGTCCATTCTGAAGGAGATCAACCCTGGGATTTCTTTGGAAGGAATGATGCTAAAGCTGAAACTCCAGTACTTTGGCCACCTCATGCGAAGAGTTGACTCATTGGAAAAGACTCTGATGCTGGGAGGGGTTGGGGGCAGGAGGAGAAGGGGGCGACCGAGGATGAGATGGCTGGATGGCATCATGGACTCGATGGACGTGAGTCTGAGTGAACTCTGGGAGATGGTGATGGACAGGGAGGCCTGGCGTGCTGCGATTCATGGGGTCGCAAAGAGTCAGACACGACTGAGAGACTGAACTGAACTGAACTGAACTGCCTAAGATAGTTCACCCTTAACAAAAAAATATATATTTGGCACTGGCTTAGCAGGTGGAGAGTTAAGGGGACTTATAGAGTGGATCCAGGTCATTCGTGACAAAATACTGGCAAAGCTACTGCTTACAACACCCTGGAGCGCAGACCTGCCTCTGGAGCTTATGATGCAAGAACTGGATGGTTCTGCACTCAGAGGTGGTTAAGATTCTAAAAGAACTAGAAGAGGATGGAAAAAAGAGATTGCCTGGTTAGATGTTACCTTGTTAGATGAACAGGTAATGTCTACTTGTCTGTTACTGATGTTTAGGCATGTTTTTTATAAATGAATCAACTACAAGAACTATTAATATGATGTGTCACTGATACACTAGCAAATAGAAATCAACTAAATATAGCTATAAAAGAAATTTGAGACCTAGAGAGTTGGAAAAGTCATTTGCTAATTGCTTCTAGTCACTTCAAAGTGAGAGATGTCATTTTTTTCAACTTTTTTTAAAAAAATTGAAGTATGGTTGCTTTACAATATTTTATTAACTTCAGGTGTGCAACACCCTGATCTCAAATTTTTATAGCTCATGCTCTATTGATAGCTATTATGAAACACAGGCAATGTTCCCTGTGCTGCACAACACATCCTCATAGCGTATTCTCTTCTTTTTACTTGTAGCTTATTTTTTTTAAGTTTGTTTATGTATATATTTTGGCTGTGCTGAGACTTTATTGCTGCGCACAGGCTTCTCTAGTTGCAGGGAATGGGGGCGCCTCTCTAGTTGCGGTGCCCAGGCTCCTGATTGCAGGGGCTTCTCTTGTTGTGGGGCACAGGCTCAGTAGTGGTGCCACATGAGCTTAGTTGCCCTGCGGCCAGTAGAATCTTTCCGGACCCGGGATCGAACCTGTGTCCCCTGGCAGATTCTTAACCACTAGACCACCAGACAACTCCACTTGTTTATTTTATACATAGTAGTTAGTACCTCTTACCCTCCTACCCCTATCATGCCCTTCCCTCTTCCCTCTCTGTCATTTTAAAAGGATGTGTCTGTTGTAGACTCTGTGAGATTTCTCAGTTACACGTTGTGACTCAGGCCTGTGGCAAAAATCAGATTAAGGATGTGGTCTTTCCACCCACTTTCAGATAACCTCAGGGTAGCCACCATTAAACTGAAAAATAGAGGCACAGAGGTGAGGAAGTAATAAAATAAACAGCCTTGAAATTACGTCTAGGAAAAATCATATGGTTATGACATGCAGAGCTTTCTGAAAGGAAACAAATCAGAAGCCTTCTGTATCACTGAAAGAATTGTATTACTAAAGCCGTTATGATCTTGAATTAGAAAAGCTTTGAATGATCTCCAAGCCTTAAATCAATCTCAGGCAGGAAGTGGGCTGTGAATGCTGGCGGTCCCCAAGGAGGATGTGGGGATCCAGGATTCATCTCACGTGTAACCAGGAGGACAATGGATGAACAGGGACGTGCTCTGGGGGCAGAGCCAGGGGTTATTGGGAAAAATGAAAAAGAAACTCCCTCCCAGAGGTGAAGATCGAAATCTGTTTGGGCAACTTCCCCAACTCCTTGCAAAGAGAAAATTCCCATTGCCTGCACGGCAGGATGCCAACTCTGCTGTGAACTAGTGGTTACTCGGCCTTCTTTTCTTCCTTTTTCTGATGGAAAATGTTCCGCTGCCTTCACCGCTCTCAAGTGAAGAGGAGAAGAAGCGTCGTTTGCCTTCTGGTCATAGGTTGGCGAGCCAACAGGATTCACATCCGCAGCTGATAGGGAGGACCCCCCCACCCCGGAGATCCTGAAACCTGAGCTGTCGGCAGTGACTGGGTAGCACTTGGGGTGTGTCGCCATGCAGAGGAGATGCATGTTCTCCACCTGCCGCAGGAAGACTGATGGGGACCGGAGGGGTTGATGTGGCAAAGATGACCCTAGGTATTTGCTGCACCCATTTTATGCCCTTGCATGTGTAAAGAGCATTCCCCCACTTCCTCAGAGGTTAAAAGGGGCCATGTAACTGGGTTCTAGCCAGTGGCGTGTGGCCTGGCTTCTAAAGTCCATTGAGCAATGTCATGTGCTCTCAGCAAATGAAAACTCATCAACCATCTGCCCTAAACCAACGAGCATTAAGCACAGCGTCTGATAACTGCTCTCGGTCAGTGTCCGTGCCTTCCGGAGTTGAGTGTGTTCCTTGCCTCGTATTGTTTATTGCACTGTAGCTTCTCTAGTAAGCATTCATTTTATGTGCCCATGAGCCGTTCTGGCCAATAATAACTGACAAAAGGTAGAACGACCAGACCTTCTGGAATAGGCAGTGGAAAAACATAAGAATGGCTACAAATTTCACCAAAGCTCAAGAGAGTTCCCTGAAATGATCAAGAAACTGACTTTGGAGAGTATCAGGCAACCAAAGACATGATGAAAGGTAGTTAAGAGCTGCTTTAGCCCCGGCAGATGCACCGATACAATCCCGTAGACTGTAGCCTACCAGGCTCTTCTGTTCATGGGATTTTCCAGGCAATAGTACTGGAGAGGATTGCCATTTCCTTCTCCAGGGGATCTTCCCAACCCAGGGATGGAACCCAGGTCTCCCACACTGTAGACAGACGCTTTACTGTCTGAGCCACCAAGGAAGTCGATAATTGTATTATTAATAATAAAAGCATCTGGAATAAATTAAGCATGCCGTGACTCCAAGATACCTGAAGAGAAAACAGAGGTTCTCAATGCACAGTACACAGGAGGCACCTCCACAGGAAAAAAAGATAAGGATCTCTTGTTATCCTCTCGCAGTTAGTCCTCGCATCTCCCAGAGCACATCACCAGCATCACCAGGAGAGGTGTGAGGATAAAGGGACTCCAGTTAGCCTGGCACCTGGCAGGTCCAAGGGGGTGCAGGAACAGAACACACCATTGACCCCCAAATCTCATACATGGGTCAGGAGCTGTCTAGCCTGCCCGCTCACTCAGGCAATTGGCCCAGAGAAGAAGCAAAGTAGACATGAAGGGGTGAGGGACGAAGAGCGAGGAAGTAATAGAGACGCTGTGCTTTGCTAAGTCACTTCAGTCGTGTCCAACTCTTTGTGACCCCATGGGCTGGAGCCCGCCGGACTCCTCCGTCCATGTGATTGTCCGGGCGAGAATACTGGAGTGTGTTGCCATGCCCTCTTCTAGGGTAGCTTCCTGATCCAGGGATCAAACCCATGTCTCTTATGCGTCCTGCATTGGCAGGTGGGCTCTTGACCACTGAGCCACCAGGGAAGCCCCCAGTAGAGGCACTGTTAGCCCCAAAAGGTAAAGACACTAATCAGCACTTGTTAGGGACCTCTTGTTTACCCTGCCTGCTCTACCCACAAAACACTTGTGTCCCATTTACCATTTGACCCAGAGAGACTAGGAAAGTGCCCTTTGGCTATTCCCCACTCTAGACAGAAGCTAGGGAAGGCCAGAGTTGTGTTGGAAGGCCATCAAAGCAGGTGAAACCGAGCAATCTGTTCAGTATGCCCCAGGGCCTGCTGCTACTGATGAGAGAAATACTAGATTCTGACTTTCCTGGGTGAGCTAATGCGGTGCACTAGCCAGAACCCACATTACTACGAGATTCAGAGACGGTTGAAGACTTTCCCACGAGAACCGTCTTTCCTTTAACTATGGAACTGTCACCTCTACCTTGAGGGTCACTCCGAGCACCGAGTGACTTCCAGCCTCTTCTGGTGTAGCCATCAAGGCTTCTGTGAAACCTGCCCCACCAACTTCCTCCACCAATCCCAGCCCAGCCTCTTCATCAACCTCACAGTGCCAGTGAGCAACAACCAAGGGCCAAGTGTGGAAATATTAATAAATTAGAAACACAAGGCATGGCTCCAGTGTGCCCTCGGGAAGCTCACTGTCTTGTTTGGAGGTGCCTCTGAGACATGGATTTCACAAACAATGATTGATTACAACACAAGGGATATTAGGGTTCGCAGAACAGACACACACTCCAGGCTGGCACTGTGATGACTGCCTTCCTTGGGTCTGCCTAACAAGAGTTTTCTCTTTCCTTCTAGATCCGATCATACATCTTCTTCCTTTAGTTTTACTGCAAGAAATAATCTTTCTGCCCTTTTGGCTTCAATTCTCATAAGGTTGGGATCCTCTTCTTCCTGTACCTAGAAAACCACACCTTCCCTCGTGGCCTCACTAGGAAATGATTTTTAACTTCTGTAACATTCAGGTATGTTCATTTGAAAGCTTTCTCCATCCCTTCTCTGTCAGCATCTACTTATTCTACTGATTCAGACTATTCAACCAGTGAGAAGAGACAGCATCTAATTATATTTTCTACTGAAACACTAACATGTTATTAATGCTTAGCAAATAAGAAAAGCAATAATGTTGTTATGTTTCTTCTTTTTTCACTCCCAGAGTTCACATGCAAAAAGAGATCTTAAAAGTATACCATGGAAGTGCTTGGTCCATTAGACATATATTAGGTTGTTCTGTCCTCCTATACAAAGGTTCAGGCTTTTAAATGGGGCATGAAGCTATTAGCCATTACACATCTGCTGTGTTTTTTTCTCTCCAACTTCAGTGGACTGGCATGCTAGGCTCTTGGCAAAACTTACATAAAGAACTGTTCTTTTCCCAACAATACATCTTGACCACCATAAACAAGCTATCATTCAGAAAGGCTCAGTTATTTTTTATGCTCTCAAAACTTGAGAGCCTCAGAAGAGTCCAGCTTCCTGTTTCCTTACCTCTTGATCCCGCCCTACCTGAAGGTGCTGCCAGCCTCTCTAGCAAAAAGCTTTCAGTCCAGTCAGGCTGGTCTCCATAGGGCTCCTTGGAGATTCCAAGTCTTCTTATTCCAATAATCACTAAATGTAAACCATCCATCGTGCATGCATGCTCACTCAGCTGCATCCTACTCCTTGCAACCCCATGGACTGCAGTCCGCCAGGCTCCTCTGTTCATGCAACTTTCCAGGCAAGAATACTGGAGTGGGCTGCCATTTCCTACTCCAATCCATTGAAGCCTTGGTAATCCATGTCATCCTCCACAAATCTCTCTTGACCATAACAGATCTTGGTGATGACTCACCCTTTTGAATTTGGAATTTGCGAAGATCCAAAAATTTAATAGCACCACACAGCATATGTATCACAAAGCCAAATGGACAGAAGAATGGACACTTCGTTTATATTAGATTAGATCAGCCTCTCCCTAGGAGCAGAATCTACAGGCTCTGCTCTTTGTATCACACACAGGTACTACACCAAATTATTTATAGCTTTTCCTTCCAGTGGAGTTTATGAGCTTCTTAGGGGCAGAGACTACTCCTGATATAACCCAGAACCCCTGTGATAGCAAACATTAACAGTGCTGGGCACGCAGAAAATACATAGTAGATTGTCAATGATTTGCCCCATAGAGGGCTGGGAATATGATCTGGTAAAACTGAGAGTAAAATCATACTCAAGTAAAAAGTCAGTGATAGAGTATTGAGAGTAAATGTGACCACATGGCCAATGTGAGTCTGAGGACTGTAATAAACATGACCCTATGGGGTCTTCCCAGAACAGACCCCCGGTCACGTCCTCTGCCTGCCTTTTGTCGGTAGAAAAATTTTAATCAAAGAATAAATTTAATCAGAGAAGTGAGAAAATGCAGAAGGGAAAACAGTCAAGCAAAACAAAATAATAATATGTTAGCCATTAAAAAAAAGCAAGGGCCTCAGTTCTTCCTCAAGGGCTAGAGATAATGCTGTCAGCCATGTCCTTTGAGCTGTTTTGCAGACAATGAAACCCCCAGCAGGTGGAAGAAGGTAACTGTCTGCTGCCCACACGATGCAGGTCCTAGATCAATTGGAAGCAGAAGTTGATGATGCTGCCATGACCTCCTCACCAATCAATCAGAAGAGTGTTCCAAAGCTGGCCACGCCCTACTCCTTGAACACTGTGAGACTCCTCAATACCTGCTCTAGGGCGGACACACCATCTTGAGGGCATTAGCCCGCTGCGGCCCCCTATGTCTGGCAAAACAATCAAGCTATGTCTTTCTCAATTCAGTTCAGTTCAGTCACTCAGNAATCAGAAAATCTTTTTTCAGATAGCCTTGGGGATCATGTGATAGAGGTCAACCTCCTGGAGATGGGGAATGAAGGATTTCTCCTAACCAAAGCCGGGAGACCAGCGACTACACAAGGTGCGCTTGGTCCTGACTCAGCCATTTCTGCATGCCCTGCAGCTTTTCAGCTCCTGTTTCTCCTGAAGGAAGGGCCCACCACTGCCTGGAGGCAGGGCACGAACCGTCACTCAGAGGTCCCATCCCTGGTTAACCGGAATGCATCTCATGTTGTTCTGATGATGTGTAACTCTGCTAACTGAAGGTCTATTGTGATTGTTTTTACTTTTCTATCTCACCTGTGCTAAAGGGAAGTGAAGTCACTCAGTCATGTCCAACTATTTGTGACCCCATGGACTGTAGCTTACTAGGTTCCTCCGTCCATGGAATTCTCCAGGCAAGAGTACTGGAGTCGGTTGCCATTTCCTTCTCCAGGGGATCTTTCCAAACCAGGGATGGGACCCGGGTCTCCAGCATTGCAAGCAGATGACTTTACCATCTGAGCTACTAGGGAAGCTCACCTGTGCCACTTGCAACAAATCCTAACACACCTTCTAAACCATTAGATTGAGCCACAGACAGTACAGTGTGGTGAGAGGAAAAGCTGAGGTCAAGTAACTAAATCTGTAACTGAGCAGCTAAGATTTTTTTTTTTCCTTTAAGACGAATTGATGTTTTTGATTTTCTGACATTACAGTGCCTGGACAAGGTCACCAGGTTATTTTTGTAAACAAAAGTTCAGTGAGTGGCTCTGATAGGCAGACACTGTTCCAGGAATTACGGAAGAGCAGATGAATAAACTCTGTTTCTGGTGATAAGAATCTAGTAGTGAAAGTCGCTCCGTCACGTCGGACTCTTTCTGACCCCATGGACTCTATACAGTCCATGGAATTCTCCAGGCCAGAATATTGGAGTGGGTAGCCTTTCCCTTTTCCAGGGGATCTTCTGAACCCAGGGATCAAACCCAGGTCTCCCACATCGCAGGCAGATTCTTTACCAGCTGAGCCACAAGGGAAGCCCAAGAATACTGGAGTGGGTAGCCTAACCCTTCTCCAGCCAATCTTCCCAACCCAGGAATCGAACTGGGGTCTCCTGTATTGTAGGCTGATTCTTTACCAATTGAGCTATCAGGGAAGCTCCTTACTAGAATCTAGTAAAATGATTTAAAAGGGAATCCAAAAGGTCTAATAAAGAGAGAACATAATGGGCTATGGAATTTCAGAGCAGGGACAAATACCCTGAGTTTCCTTCAATGAGGAAATGGAATTAAGAAAAAACCATATGCGTTTACAAAGCAATATCTAACGAATTTAGAAATTCTTCGTTTCAAAAGACGGCTACCTTCCACTTTAGATCACCCTTTTGTGTTCACATTTTCTTCTTCGTCCACTTGATTGCCTACTGACAAAAGAATATGCTGACTTTTTTTTTGCAGAGGCTGATTTTTTTAGTTTTTCTCTGAAGAGCAAGTTTTCTTTGCCATCGTCCAAACACTGCTGCCGCAGAGTAGATAATGAGAAGCAATGTAATTTTGCATGGTGGGCACACGTTCTAGCTGCCAAAGCATTCACGCAAATAACCATTTCAAGGGCTCTCTTCTGGCCACCGCAAAACCCCGAGGAGCACACAGGGGCCAAGGAACGGGTCCTGGGGTGTGTGCGTGTGCGTGCGATTATTATTGTTTTCCCTGTGCTCGGAGGAATCTGAGACTCAGAGGAGTGTGGTGAGTGACAGTGACAACTGGCATTTGTCAGATGCGACAGACAAAAAGAAAATTGCTGGCTAAGCCCTCCAATCTAAAATTACTTAGAAATTATTACCCTTGAAAGCTCGTGTTCTCACTGGTGTGTGTTTTCTTGCACAGCTACAGGCCCTGGGCAGCATCTGGGGGGCCAGGGGCCCCTTTTCTCCACATGTGCCCCCCATTCCCTCCTCAGAAACGGGTCAATCTCTCTCCTCTGATCCTCTCTTCCCCAAAAAAGGATCAGAAAGCAGCCTTTTGAGCTCCCATCCTAGAAAGTCAAAGCCACTGAGTTATGTCCTTCAAGAATATTTGGGCTTTAAAACTCGATTATCTCCCTGCGGGGGACGTCTTTCTGCTAATAAACCCTTTGGGAGCAGCAGCCAGAAGGCAGAAGGATCTGGTGCTGGGCCCCTGCTGCTGCCCTGTGTCCCCTCCAGCGAAAGAGAAAAGGCCTCCCGGGTTTCCTTCAAGTGTCAGAGAAGGACAGAGGAGCTGGCGCTCATGCATCCCCAGAAGGAACTTCAGAGATGAGCAGGGGCGGAGTCAATGAACAGAGGAAGCACACTGGGCTCCCGACGGGGTTGAGGCCCAAAGGGGAACCTGCCCGGGGCCTGAAAACGCCATTCTCAGCCTCTCTGCAACCCGACACATGCACCTCCAACCACCCGGGGCCTGAAAATGCCATCCTCAGCCTCTCTGCAACCCCAAGCGTGCACCTCCAACCACCCGGGGCCTGAAAATGCCATCCTCAGCCTCTCTGCAACCCCACACGTGCACCTCTGTCCTGACCTGATCTCAGACTGTGTGCTCAACCCCTGTGGTTCTTCAGATCTGCGCCAAGTCCAGAGGCGGAACCCTCAAGCCCCACGACCTTGACTGGACTGCTCTTTCCTCCATCTGAACACCCTGAGTGGGAAAAGTCGTCCTTACCTCGTAGTGGGCCACACGCTGAGATTCCGATATCAGCTGTGCGCTGCACACCTTGCAGTAACTGTCTGTAAATAAGTCCTGATCGATATCGGAGGACTTCATCAGGCTAAAAGAGAATCAACAGAAAAGAGAGGTGAATCCACCACCATGGTGTTGATGTAGGACATTAAGGGTGTTACGAAGCCAGGAGCCTGGTACCAGATCCAACAATGGTGACAGCCGGGGCAATCTCCCCACACCTTTGGGGTGACCATGTCAGTCACCTTTAGAAAGTGGATAGTGGACCATTTTCTCATAAATGTTCAACAGCTTGGCTGATACTCTAAAAACCTGAAATCCAACTTTAGTTTTTAATGTATGACAAATCAGACTTATGTCTACTGTATTGCTAAGAATTTATGTGAGAAGATATCTTCAAAAATAATTTATATTACCAAAATATTGTAAGCACCCAATATAGCCAAGAGTGGGAACTAGGTTAAATGAATTTTGATACATCAGCTTGCTAGAATACTATATACATCCCAAATCCACACTCAGATCAACTATTTTCATAGAATATTTAGTAAAGTAGGAAAACGTTTATCATTAACAGCAAAATGCTTACAAATCAGCATGTACAGTATTATACTAATTTCTTTTAAAACATGTAAAGGTGTGCAGAAAAACATTCCAGGAAGTTTTAACAGAATGTTAGTAGCAGCTGTCTTTGGGAGATTATAGATAATGACATAATTTCCTTTCTTCTTAAATTTTCTGCAATGAATATGAATTGCTTTTGTAGTACAAAGAAACAGGTTAGCTTTGTGAAGAGCCTTGTACAAACTCAGTCACTCAGTCGTGTCTGACTCTTTGTGACCCCATGGACTGTAGCCAGTCAGACTACTCTATCCATGGGGATTCTCCAGGCAAGAATGCTGGAGTGGGTTGCCATGCCCTCCTTTAAGGGATCTTCCCAGCTCAAGGATCGAACCCAGGTCTCCTGCATTGTGGGCAGATTCTTTACCATCTGAGCCACCAAGGAAGCCACAAGGAGCTTCCAAGCAATATCAAATAGAGTTTTGAATTCAACAGCTATACTTGGGGTTTCCCAGGTGGCGCTAGTATAAAAAACCTGCCTTGCCAATGCAGGTTAGAAGTAAAAGACATGGATTCGATCCCTGGGTCAGTCAGGAAGATCCCCTGGAGGAGGACACAGCAACCCACTCCGGTATTCTTGCCTAGAGAATCTCATAGACAGAGGAGCCTGGCTGGCAAACTGCAGTCCTAGGGTCACAGAGTCAGACATGACTGAAGCGACTTAGCATGCACGCATGCACAGGTATACTTAGATAATTAAAAAATAAAATCAAACTAAACTATTGCTTTTTTTTGCAAGCCTATATCTTGTAAAGTGAGGAGCCCTCATTATTCCTACTGACTCGTCTACATGGAGGGCAGAGGAAATTCATGAAGATTATTTCTACCCCTCCACACCACAATTGAGCCTGCAAAGGCAAACAAACATCCTCAAATTCCAAACTCTGAATTAAAATGCAGCCAGGGACTTCCCTGGAGGTCCAGTGGTTAAGGCTCTGAGCTCCCAATTCAGGGCACACAGGTTCGATCCGTGGTTAGGGAACAAAGATCCCACAGCCTGCACAGCATGGAAAAAACAATGCAGCCAAGGTTCGCAAGTTTGTGAAAGTGATCTGACACAGAAGTGTGTTACATATAATGCCACCACCCTGGAAACACACCTGCATGCCATGACGCTTTTCTCCAACCCCAAATTTCACTTCATCTTACCTCCCACCTGCCAGGCAAAGAGTAAGGGCTCTGCCAGGTGCCAAGGCCAGAAAAGCCCAGATGGCAGGGGGGGTGGGCCCCTGGAACTCAGCCTACTCCAGCACCCTCACTGTACACATGAAACTGCCCAAAGCCACACTGCCGATGCTTGGCATGGCCACAGACACCGCCCAGCTTCCATGGTTCCAATTCCCACTTTCCAGCTCCATCCCAGGTGGAGCACGGCGTGCCAGCTACATGATACAGATGAGTCACTAAGCCCTGTAGGTCTGTTTTCTTCCTATAAAAATTGAGAAAATACTATTTTCCATGCCTCCTTGGAGAATTGTGGAGAATATCAAAAGAGGAGAAGGTAATGTAAACTGTAGAACTCCCTTTGTTTGAAAGGGATCACTATCCTATTTTTAATGGCATACCAATGTTGGTAAGGTATTGGGCAAGTCTTGATGAATGCAACAAATGAAAGATTGCAGTCCAACTGAAAACATTTTTACAAATCATCTAAATAGTTGGGCTGCTGAGCTTCTCTGGTGGTCCGCTGGTTAAAAATCCACTTGCCAGTGCAGGGGACACATATTCGACCCCTGATCTGGGAAGATTTCATGTGCCTCGGGGCAACTAAGGCTGTGAGCCACAACTATTGAGCTCTCTAGAGCTCATGCTCTGCAACAAGAGATGCCTCCCATCGCTGCAACTAGAGAAAGCCCGTGTGCAGCCAGAAAGACCCTGCACAGCAGAAATAAATATATAAATAAACAAAATTTTAGAAATAAATACATTTTAAACAAATAAATAGCTGTGTCTCAAGAATAAAATATCTTCCTGAAACAAAAGGTTGCCTGCCTCAGCAACTCCAAAATCCTTTTATACCTTGACTTTGGCTGTCATGGCCCATGAAGACATTTGTATTAAGCAATTCAAAAGGAGTCAGAGTTTCTGCTGCCAAGAGACAAGAGCACCTGTGGTTTCCAATGCCCCGAGTTCTGACAGTAATGCCAAGGAGTAAGGACGAGTGATTCTCACAGCTGAAATGGACCTGTTATTTCTGGAAGGATCATTCCGGGCAGACAGCCTGGTCAACCTGGAGTTCAGCACCTATAGTGCCTGGAGGCGCTCTGCCTCACATGACAAGCTGCTCCAGAGTCTGGCAGCACTTGTCTTTAAGCACTCTTTAGGTTGAATCAAAATCTGTCCCCTTGTACATTCCATTCATTGACTCTGTCTTTGGGAACAATACAGAATAATTCTACTCCCCTTTCTCATGAGGCCCCCTCCTTCAAGCACTGGAGAGAGCTCTCTTCCATCTATTCCCAACCCCCGTCCTCCTTTATCATCTTGGTTTGTGTGTATCTTTTTATGGACCATCTTCAAAGGCAGCGCCAAGAACAGAATGAAACATTCCCAATATGTGGGCAGAGGATCACGAATCCAAATGACCCTCCAAAATATCTACTGTCATTTGCAATGGTCTGTATTCACAGCTTGGAATGCAAATGGAGAGGAGGCACTTTGATGATGTGAAAATGTAGTACAACATTTTGAAATGTCAAATGGGAAAAGAAAACTTGGGAAGGTGTATTTTGAAGCCAAGCTCCTCTAAGCAGTTGTGTTTAAATATTATCATGTTCCCTGCTATTTCTAATAAAGAAGAGCACAAAAATAGATTCATGGGTGACCTGGTTAATAGGAATCTCCAGACTCACTGCATACTCCCTCCTCATTATACAACCGACTGCAGAAATCAAACAGTGTGAAAGGATATTCAAGGTACATGGCGGACCAAGTGGGGCCCGTAGGAGTCTGAATCTCGGTAAAGCAGCTGTGCAGCAGAAATAGCTTTAAAGGCAGAATATAAAGTGTGTATACTAAAAAAAAAAAAAAAATCAAAAGAAGAAGAGAATATCCTGGCTTTTTCCACTGTTTTATATAAGAATATTGACTTGAATAAGCCCACATGCAGGATAAGGACCATAAAGACTCCCCCCCCCCCGAAATTGACAAGGCCTGGAATAAGTTAATTTACAGCAGGAGACCATCAGGGAACACGTGTCAGTCTCATCTGTGCGGGAGGCCTTTTCTCCAAGACAAGAGAACTCTCTCTGTGTTAGTTACTTTAGACGACCAGAAGGTTTGATTTATGATTCAAAAAGTGGAATTCCCAAAGGGGAAAGCTGCTACTTGCTCCCCTTCTCCAGGTTGTTTAGAAGAGGATCTTAGCTTCCCTAGCCTTCAGAAGTATAGGAGAGCTGGGAAGAAAAGGCAGGAAATCGTGAAGCTTTCCTTAGCCTTGTCCATGGTGCTGAATCATCGCTAGAACTGCAGCAGAGCTGGACCGTTGATCACTTACTGACCAATCCTACTGGCCCAGAGCCAACGCGTGGTTACCCCCAACTCTAAGAACATGCTGACTGTACTGAACTCTGAGGCATTGGGACATTGTGATGGAGGAGAAAAAAAGTAAGGAAAGGAAGGAAAGAAGGAGTTTGATTTCCAAGACATGAAACTGACCTGAACAAAAGCTTTCTCAGTATCCCCCATCCTGGCACATTTCAAAGCAAACATTGAAGGTTTGAAGAACTTCAACTCTTTAGCATTCACAGAGGAAAGTGCTACCCGTATTTTAGGAAAATCAAGGCCCAGAGTAGAATTGGAGGCAGTATTAGAACAGGAATGTGGTCAGATTCTTCTGTGCTAGCCCGAGTCTCCATAAAGCAACAGACCTGCTTAAACATGTATCAGTGACAGTGGAAGGTGCAGAGGTGGAGCTGAGGGTAATAAAAAAGAAAATACAGAGGGGGAGCTTCTATTTATTCAATAATGGTTTGAGGAACTTCTCTGGTGGCCCAGTGCTTAAGAAACCCCCTTCCAATAAAGGAGATTCAGATTTGATCCCTGGTTGGGGAATTAAGATCCCACATGCTTGGAATAATGAAGCCTGTGCACTGCAACTAGAGAGACCACATGCTGCAACCAGTGAGCACACACGCTCTAGAGCCCACGGGCCACAACAAGGGAAGCCCAGAACCTGCACACCGTAACTAGAGAAAGCCCAGGCACTGCAACAAAGACGTAGCACAGCTAAAATTTAAAAATAACCAAACAATGGTTATTGAGCATCTACTGTGTATCGGGATGACATCAGGGTAAAAGAAGGCACATTTCCTGTCTCCCAAATCTTTCGGAGCTATTTAATGAGAAGACAGATGCCCACCAAATACCTAAGACACAGGCGGCAAGTATAATGGGCTGGTTTTAAAAAAAAAAGCTACAGAATTTAAATGAGATGAGAAGAATCTTAAAGAACTCTTCCAGTTCTATTAGAGTTGAAATTTTGAGAACGGATAGGATTAGAATGATGGGAAATGGGTTCCAGCTCAAGCTAATTCTTTTCCCTGGCACAGGGGAAAACAAAAATCTTGCTATTGGTAGGCATTAAGACAACACATCTGAAGGGCACTGGCGGGGCTAATTCGGGATTATGCAGCATAAGGGGAGGAGGCAGTACAATGCAAGAAGAGAAGGGGACACCAAGCTGAAGGTCCAGATGGAAGGAGGAGAGGCAGGTCCCAACACATTGCTCATGGTGCCAGGGATGGCCTTTTTCAGGATCTTCAATCAAAGGCAGATAAGAAAACCTTCTTTTCTGCCTCTTCCTGCTCCTCAAGAGCAGATTTGAGAAACACAGGCTGAAAACCCAAAGAAACTGGAGGCTTGGTAGCAAGACTGATATTCTTCATTCCGTTCCATTTCTAATAATGCTAAAATAGCTTCTGTCTCAAAAATCCCCAAACCTATGCAGGGCCTTTAGAGGAAAACAAGACATTAGTTCAGATCCAGGTTTGGTCCCTCGCCAACTAGGTCTATGAGCAAGTTATATATCCTCCTTGAGCCCTGTTTTCCTCATTTGTGAAATGGGGTAAACATTCTCCCAGGGTTATTGTGATGACTGGAGAAGATGTAGATGGAAAACGTCTAACAAAGACTGTGACATATGGCAGACACTCAAAAACAGATATTACCACCACTGTTACAAATGTTATTATTTTTGTATTATCATTATTCTTATTTTCAGAAAGGAGGCTGTAAATATTGAAGCAGAGAAATAAATAGAACCACCTTCAAGAGTAAGGGGGAAGATAACACCATTGGTGTGCTAAATTCATAGCCTTTATTGCCATCACAGGCTTTCTGTTGTGTATTAATATCATCCACCAAAATGTCTTGTTTTCACTGAATTCCACTGGCAGCTGATACTGGGGCTGGATGCCTGTGAAGACCTCATACTTCATGAATGCTTCAAATCTCCTCTTGTCAGTAGGCGCTGACAGTGACAGATGGAGCATTTTGATAAGAAGTGCATCCCACCCTCTCGCTTGCCCACTTGCACTCTTCCTGTTGTGACCTGCTCCCAGAGGGACATAAAGGAAGAACACACCACCCAAAGGCTGAACGTGGACCAACTTTCTGCATGCACAGCCACTCACTGGGGTGGCTCTCTGATAGCCAACAGCCGTCATGATCCCCTGGGTGACACTTCTGTGCCCCTGGCCCTTGGAGAGAGATGCCTTCAGCTCACTGATCCCCACCCTTGGGTATCTCCTCACAGATTTGGGCATTTTCACTCCAGAGCTCATCTGTAAGGTCTAACAACCTAATCTACTCCTTCACCTACTCTCCTCCTTCACTAGTCCTTTAAAAAATAGGATTTAAGGGACTTCCATAGTGGTCCAAGAGCTAAGACTTCATGCTCCAAATGCAGGGGACCCAGGTTCAATTCCTGGTCAGGGAGCTAGATCCCACATGCCTCAACTAAAGATGAAGATATCACAATTAAGACTTGGTGCAGCCAAATAAATATTTTTTTTTAAAATTGGATTTAAGACTCATGGCAATTTCAACCAAAGAATTACTCTCACCCTTAGGGGCATATTTCTGCATTTCCCAGACTACCAATCCTGTCTCTTATACACATCTAGATGTGTATAAGAGACAGGCTCTAGGGCGGACACACCATCTTGAGGGCATTAGCCCGCTGCGGCCCCCTATGTCTGGCAAAACAATCAAGCTATGTCTTTCTC